>ML785858.1:829089-852815 GCA_009831015.1 Picea engelmannii
GCGGGGGAATTGAAGAGGTACGTGGTGAAGCAAGAGCAGAAGACGTATCACAACAGGAGTTGACATCTGAAGGTAAGCCGAAATAAAATTTGCACAGCCAAGCATAAATTTAACACTCTGGATACAATTGTAAACGAGCTAGTCCATGATTCAACTGAGTCTGAATTTGAAGAAGGAAATTGAGTTAAAGTTCGACAGAGGAGCCCGAGAATTTCTCACATTTACCAGGTATGCCTGTGCAAAATTCTTCATAAAACAGAGAACAAGTTTAGGAATAAAAATAAGAGATTTCTTTTTGTTAATTTGAACAGAAACTCTTCTTTGAAGGCCATACACATTCACACAGAGTCTAGAAATTTGAGAAAATTGCAGAGTTGAAGTTTTTTCAGATAGTGGGAATATTGGAGGTCTTGTTTTTAAATTTTGTTGAATATGGTATCAAGATATGAACCTGAGAGGTTTGTAGCATCAGAGATACATAAAGATTGCATGCAAATTCTGGAACAGAAACAATGGTTAAGTTTTTTTGAAAAATTTGAGGGATTTTGCGAAGGAATTGCCTTAGACTTTGCCTACTCATTTGATGGAGAGAGAGCCACTGTTGGGAACTTTACCCTCAAGGTCACTGAAGATAATATTGCATTTGTCACTAGACTACCACAGACAGGAGAAAAATATTTTAAAACCAAACATTTCAAGGACAAATCATGGGTGCCTTTCATTTCAAGGTCTAGGGTAGCATCAGTGAACTGGAAGAAAGGTATCCCAAGGAGTTGGTTGGTCCATCCCTGGGATGAGTTGGCATACCTTATACAGAAATTCATAACCTGTGAGGGTAGGTTCAACATCATTTATTTATACCATATTAAACTACTACAGTATTTGAGAGGTGACTGTGAGATTAATATGCCTTACTTTCTCTTACAAAGTCTTTCCAAAATGGCCAAGACTGTCTAGAAGAAGGGAAAGAACACAGAGAGGAGTTTGTATCACTGTGGTCTTATCAAAATGATTATCAAAGATGAACTTTAGAAGCAAAATGTGAATTGGCAACAGTTTACCATTGAGAATGGTTTTGAGACCATAAAAGAAGAAGAAGGAGAGGAGCACATTCTAGAAGTGACTGATGATGAAGGAGAGATACAACACCCCATGGCAACAAGCCCAAAACCGCCTATGGGGGGAAGAAAAACAAGGAGTATGGTATTAAAAGAAAATGAACTTGAGGAAAAAGATAAAATTTTTACCACTTATGAAAGGAGGACAAGAAAACGACCACAAGTTCAAAAAGGCCAAATACAAGAGAAAGAAGATGAAAGCACTTCATACAGCTCAAGCGAATGTGGAAACTTTATTGCAGGCAGCAGAAGTGGCAGAAGATCAGTGACACAGGACAGGGACATTTTTGTGCATGAGGACATGCAAGAACTTCCTCTTGGGGGAGATGTTGAGTCCATTTTTGTGCTTCCATAAACCATACTTTTGCCTCTTTATTTGTCCATTTTACCTTCATTTCATCCCACATTTTCCATGAAACAGCCTATGCAAGGTATATTTGTCATTCTTTAGCTTGAGAATTGAATTTTCTAAATTTTAGCATTAAAATTGGAAATTTACCAGAAATTACAGGATTTGACCAAATCCCGTAAAAGCTCTGTGGTTTGTATACTTGCAGGACACCTGGGTGAAATATAACACTTGGGTCATGTTCCCAGATGTACAAGGATGGAGAATGAGCTATCATATTCGAAATCTAAGACTGCTAGATGTTCGGTCAACGCTGGTCAAACAGGGCCACTTCAGTAGAAATTGCCCTGTTTCAGCCTTAAATCTTGGACAGTTTTTGATTTCATGGGATTTTGACCATATATTGTGGATCCAAAGGAGGCATTCGACCCTCCTAGGATATTGTGGATCTACTTATGATATTTAGGAGACATTTTAGCACTTTTGGTTTTAAGACTCTTGTATAAATACTCTTAAGCTTAAACTAGTAAGACACTCTTGATATGAATGAAGAAACTTGAGAATTTGCACTCTTGAAGATCAGCTCTGTGTTTTCTTCCTGTGAATGCTTATGATGATTTAAATGCTACTGGAGTCCTTTCTTAGCTGAAGTTAACCAAAGTGTACTAGGGAAGCAGTGGAGGGCCCCCATTGCCAACTAGTACACTCTTTCCTTGTGTTATTTTTCAAGTACATGTTTAGATCAGATTTTTCTTTATGTAGATGAGTTTTATCTTGCTGTAGGTAGATGAATTTCATAGCTCAGTTACATTCTTAATGTTTCCATCCTTACTCATATTGTGAATGGTTTCTTGAATGAGAATTCAATGTGCAGTTTGACTTCAAGCATTAAGATAGTTTTGAATGCTTTCGAGTTATTTATGCTTTCAGTATTTTGATTTGATTGGATGATAGTTGTTAATGAATGAATGAAGGAAGACAATGAATGCATCTCTTGAATAAGAGTTTTGTTCTTCTAACATTGGATAGGTCTTAAACTTCATTTTGAATGCTTATTGTTTTTACCATTTAGAAAAACAAGTGTTGATTACTGTCATGAGATCTATGAAGATGACTTCTGAATAGGAGCTTAGCATCTCTTTCACATTCAGCCTTAGAATAGTTGGATAGGTATTAAACTTCCTTTTGGATTCTTACTATTTTTACCATTTAGAAAAACAAGTGCTGATTACTGTCATGAGATCTATGAAGATGACTTCTGAATAGGAGCTTAGCATCTCTTTCATATTCAGCCTTAGAATAGGTTTTTGGTTTATCTCCGTTTAAGATAAAAACTATCTCTAAGTCCATATACTTTGGACGTGCCTCTAAGTTTTACAAACACCGGGTTGACAATAAATGCACTCTAATTTACTTGGGTAGATTGGAGCTCAACAGGTGTATGATTTACCTTTGGCAGTTTGTGTGTTCTTGTTTTTTTATGAATTAAATTCCATGACTGATAAATAATATCTTGCAGAGTCAAGTGACAAAATTTTGTGGCAAGATGATCCAGATATTTATCTTTAGTTTTATTTTATTGTTAGAGTCTTCTTGTATGGTGCCCATCGGAGGCTTCTAAATATGACTTTGTTCCCTACCCTCGCAGGGGTTTGTAAAGAGAATTCAGTCTTGTATCTCAAAATGAAATCAATATAAAAATTAGTTTTCTGATTTCGGTAGCACATATGTATTTTGATGATCTGGTTCATTTTTTCTTTTATCTCCATGTACACACTCATGTAATTTATGTTCAAGTTTTTTTTTTACACAGTTACATATAATATATAAAACAAACCAGCCTTAGTCCCTTGTACTTAATACCTACAGATTAAGTGATTGGTTTTTTTTAGTTTTAAGGCTATAAACCCCGGGTAACATTCCCAACTATATTTCTTTAGCCCGACAAGATTTGAAAATGTTTGAGTAAGGTTCTACATACCTTTTCCTCAATATTTATTTGGTGACCATATTAGGAAGATATTCCACATCTCTCTTGTTGATTGTTTGATTATCTTTCATTTTTCTGTTTTGGCCGATTACTCTTTGACTGATTTTCCCATGAAAGTACCCATTACAAGACAACCCAATATTGGAAACAGTATTGATGACCAAACCAACATTGAATTAACCTTATTCAACACTATTTTAGAAACTTCTAGTACTCGTGATGAACTTGATCGCTCTTGGGAAGTAATTAAAAGGGACATAAATATTCGTGAACGTTGGGAATCTAGGAAAAGACAGCTCAAAAATCAACAGTAACCTCCCTTTTCCTACTTCTTTGGTATTTCATTTCATGTCTTCTAATCCTCGCCTCTCTTGAAGGAGAAGAGGGTTGTCCCTTGAAGCTACCCCTATTTTTGAAATAGGAAGGATGAAAATTGTCTTATGAACACAAGAAAGTGCTCTTAGGTGAACTTTATTTTATTCTTCTAGTTCACCTTTTTCACCCATACCTATCACTTTCTACATGAAAGTTGTGGGTAGTGGTAGTGGCACCACAGGTGCCTCTTCCTCGCAACCTTCTGCTTCATCAGTAATTGGTAGTATCTATAGTCATCAGATCCCTATTCAATCCACTACCAATTCTACTAAGGTCATAAAGAAATATGGGATTTTCCAATTCGAGGAATATGCTACAACCATCCCATAGCACATATCTTATCCCTTGAATATGACACATTTTACTCACCCATTACTAAAATTCAAGGAGCATTTACCTAGGTTTTTGAAAAATAATATCGTTACTACAAACAAACATATGGTATCATTTTCTAATGCTTTTCATAACATAAGGGCTAACAATAACGAAACTTTCATGCGTCTATTTGTCAACTCTCTCGAAGGGAAGGATGAAGTAGATGTTTTTGATCTCCCTCCAAAAATTCTTTCCACTTGGGAAGAATTGGTTTACTCGTTCAAGTCCACTTATGGACAATCCAAGAGTTCAAATGAGAAGTTAAGGGAATACACCAATATTTCCTATAAATATGGTGAAACCATTAAGTCTTTTAACCTTCTCTTCACCAAATTATATAATCAAATCCCTGAACTAATCAGTCCTCAAATCAAGTTGCTTTCATGCATTATTACAATGCATTACCTTCTCTTTATCATCAAAGACTTTAAGAGAAGGCTATTGAAAATCTTGGTTCCACTCTTCATACTTTCCTAGAATATGAGGAGAAACTCGAAAGAACGGGTTTCCATAAGGGATAATTGGTCAAGCAAACAAATATTCCTTCCCTCCTACAACTCGCTCAAGATATGAATAATAGGATGATAGCCTAAGAAAGAAAAGTAAATTCCCTGTCCCCTGCCCCTTGGGCACCTTCTTCTTCCTTAGCACCTTTTAGAAGTACTAATGAAAACATTTTTCAGCCAAATGCCATAATGTCTCGCAGTTGGTGTAACTTCTATGAAGAAAATCATGAAGAAAGTACTTGTGAAGTTAAGAAAAATGCCAGAGATAAGATCTTTGGAAAAATGCCGAATACCACGATCGTTGTTTTAGATTAGGTTGAACTAAAAGATGTTATGCTAATCAATACCATGAATAAATTGTACATTTCCAAGGGAAAATATGACCTTCCCCGTACTTATTCCACCCCAAGCTCATATTCTCAAAGCGTTGACACACAAGTTGTCAGAAATGTGGATAATCAAGGAGTGTCTTCTCCTCTTCCCTCTTCTAAGTATAACATCCTTAATCAATTGGATAATATCAAAGTTGATGCTACTCTTTTGGACGTGGTTTTCATCCCAGAACAACAAAAGCATCTCAAAAACTTTATGGAAGGTAAAATTTCTACCATATCCAATCTATTTGAAGAGTCAAAGTAAGAGGATTCAACTGTGAATAAGATAGGTGTAAATAATTTTAGGAACACTGGAAAAAATCACCCTTTTTATATCTCTGTAAAAATCATGGATAGAATAGCTCATTGTTGCCTAATTTATGGTAGATCCAATCCAAGTGTAATGTCTAAAATTATCATGGAAGAGCTTGGATTATCATGCACTAATGAAAATTCTAGAAGCATGCTCTCTTATAACAGTTTACAACAATCAACCATAGGTGAAATCAAGGATGTAAGCTTAGTTTTGTGTGTACATCCTGAGATAAGAACAACCCTTAACATCCAAGTAATTGATATTCCAGTGAATAACTATTACATTATTTTAGGTAGATATTGGAAAGCTTTAACTGGTGGATACCTTTCACTTGATGGAATACACTTGTTCATCCCTCGGAATGGAAATAACATTATAGTACTTACGGAAGGAAGAATTTCTCCATATATAGAGAGTGTTCCCAAACCTAATGTAAACTATCTCGAAGAAGATTTGGGAGTGTACTCTATCTTCGCTGATGAGGGTGACACTATACTTGAACCAATTGATTTAGATGATTGCATGTGGCACATGCATTTGGATGGATCATGTTAAAACGAAGGTAATGGAGCCGGTATCATTCTATATTCTCCTATAGGTAAAATCCACAAATTTTCTTATAGGTTAGAGTTTTCTTGCACAAACAACGTCACCAAGTCTGAGGCCTTATTGTTAGGCATCGAAAATGCATATGACCTTGGTTGTGGCAACCTTACAATTTTTGGTGATCCTGAACTTTTTATGAATCTTGTACATAAGATTTATTCACCAAGCAATGATTTGTTTAAACTCTATACTCAAGTTGTTTGGATTTTCATTTCAAATCTATTATCGTTCAACATCACTCATGTTAAGAGGGAACTTAATTCAATGGATGATAGGTTAGTTGTGTTTGCAACGTCCCCTACCCAGCAGCTTTTGCCTCAAAGACCTGATTGTATGTTTCAATCTCTATATCATCCTCACATCCCTAATAATGTAGAATCATGGAAGGTCTTCCCGAGTGATGAAGGCATTTACGCTTTCATACAAAATGAATCGTTTAAGCCCAAAGAAATCATATCTATTGAAGATGAAAAATTTCCTAAAGGCTTTACTCCTCTCGAAATTTCATTTTCGTCAAGTGATATAGGCAACAAAAAAAAAAATAAGGAAGAGGAGTCGAAAAGGAAAGTTGGTGATACCATTTCCTTGAATATTGGGACATCTGAATCTCATAAGATCATTAAATTAGGTGCCCAGTGTTCTGATGAAGAAAAAGAGAAATTCACAGAACTACTCTTTGAATTTCAAGATGTTTTTTCATGGTAGTACGCAGATCTCCATGGTTTTGATCCTGCTCTCATACATCATGCCATTCCTATCAAGGAAGGGGTAAAAACAATTAGTCAAAAACAAAGACCTATTAACCAAGCGCTCAAAGCCACTATTAGAAAGGAATTGGAAAAATTGTTGAAAGCTAATATAATATTTTCAGTTAAGCATTTTGAGTGGGTTTCAAATATAGTCCCTATTCAAAAAACTACTGGTCAGATCATATTATGTGTTGATTTTCGTGCATTGAACAAAGAAAGTGTCAAAGACCATTTTCTGCTTCCTAATATGGAAATGATTTTACAACAGGTTGCAGGGTCTCAAATGATGTCCTTACTTGACGGTTTTTTCGAGTATAATCAAATCAAGGTAAAAAGGACTGATAGGTACAAAACCACATTTACCACATGCTGGGGCACATTTTCTTATGAACGCATGCCTTTTGTATTGTCAAATGCAGGTGCCCTTTTCAAAGATCTATGTAGAGATATTTTGACGATCTAATAGGTAAGATTATGCAAGTTTATCTTGATGATTTGATTGTTTATTCTAAAAACCGGTTGGATCATTTTGGTCATCTTAGAAAAGTTCTCATGCACAATAGAAAATTTGGAATTTCTTTAAATCCTTCCAATTCTATTTTCGGTGTCATGAAGGGAAAGCTCCTCGGTCATATTTTTTTTTATTCAGGGATAAGCATAGATCCTGAAAGGATTACTGCGGTTCTAAACCTCCCTTCCCCCACCTCCAAGAAAGAGGTTCAAGATTTCATGGGCATTATTAATTTTGTCCATAGATTCATTCCTAGTTTTTCCATCATTGTTAAACCAATCCATAATATTTTGAAGCAAGATCATTCTTTTTATTGGACAAATGACGTGAAGAATTATTTCCTTAGGATTAAGAAAGAAGTCATCTCCGCACCAGTGCTGGCGAAACCGAATTTTGAAAACACTTTATCATATATAGAAATGTCATTGAGGAAGCAATTTATGCTATCCTCTTACAAAGTGATGACCAAAATAATGAAAAACCTGTAGCTTACATGAGCTAGAGTTTATCAAATGATGAATCAAACACTCTTATATTGAGAAACATGTTTTTTCTATGTTAAGGCTATAGAAATTTTTCGTCATTTTATTTTAGGAAAACATACGTAGGTAAAAGTACCTTTTCCTACTGTCAAGTTTATTCTTTCACAGAATTATCTTTCAGGAAAACTTGCACACTGGCTTGCCAAAATTCAGGAGCATTATTTGATGATCATGTCTTCAAAGACAATCAAGGGACAAGACTTAGCCCTTCACTTAGCTCAGCACCCTGAACTAAGTGAAGAACTTGACGAACAATATAATCATCTTTCAACTCTATTCTATATTGAAAATCAAAATCTTTCTATAGCTGATCATCCTTGGTATAAAAATATGGTGTATTATTTGCAGCATCAAAAGTACCCAGATAACTTAGATCCTCACCAGAAAAGGAGACTCTGCCTTGAATATTCCAAGTATATCATTTTGGGGGACTCTTTGTTTAGGAGGTCTGCTGATGGTTTGTTACTTCGATGTGTAAATGATGAAGAAGCACAAAAATTGTTACACAAAATCCATGGCTCATCAACTTATGTCATCCACATCAGTGGTCATTTTTATGCTAAGGCTACTGCTTTTAAGATCATAATAAATGGTTACTATTGGCCTTCTATATTCCATGATTCATATGAATTTGCAAGATCATGTGATAAATTCCAAAAATTCGTTGGGAAAGAATGTCTTTCTTCTATTCCTTTACAACCTATCCTTCCAAATTTGTGGTTTTCTAAATGGGGTCTAGATTTTATTGGCCCTATCAATCCCCCATCTTCTATCGGACATATATTTATTTTGATAGCCACTTATTATTTTACTAAGTGGACTGAGGCTATCCCTCTTAGACATGCACAGGATGAGAAAGTAATGTATTTCCTGGAATCTAATATCTTTTCTAGATTCGGCATCTCATTAGAGATCATTATGGACAATGGCCCAGCCTTCATTTATGCAAAATTGACTCAATTTATGGCTAAATTAGGTGTCAAAATTTTTACTTCATAAGCTTATTACCCTCAGGGAAATGGGAAAGCGGACTCCACTAACAAGAATCTGGTTAGGATCATAAAAAGGATCATAGAAGAAAAACATCGTTAGTGGCACACACTTCTCACTTATGCTCTTTGGGTAGATCACACAACCACCAAAGCATGTACAATATTTAATCCCTTTCAGCTCATATATGGCCAAGAGGATATTCTTCCTACTGAACTAAAGCTTTCCTCCTTATGGCTAATGTTACAGATTGGAGAATTAAATTATTCCAATTTTCCCCAAAGGATAAATGCATTGTTATCCCTGGAAGAACAAAGGAATTTTTCTTTAAAGAACATAAAAAGAAGGAAAAAAACTATGAAAAAGTATTTTAACAAACGGGCAAAGGATGTTGAATTCAAGATTGATGACAAAGTCCTACTATGGGACTCATTCAATGCTGAAAGAGGAAGACACTCTAAGTTCCAAAAATTATGGCTAGGTCCTTTCAAAATCACTTTTATCTTGGGCACAAACTCATACCTTCGAAAGTATTTGGAAGAGCGATTGTTCTCTTACAGTACTAATGGTTCCCACTTGAAACATTATGTGGAACCAGCTTGATCATTAACACTTATGAAAAAATAATTGTTGTATATAATCTTTTCTCTTACTATTTTCTTTTTACTTTGGGTTGTTGAGTTTTAATTTATGTTGTTTCATTTTTCATAATTATCAGAAATAAAGTCTGGATTAGTTTTTCCCTAACAATGGCATTCTGTAAGTATTGTTGATCGATGAAAAATAAGGTACACACAACTATCCCAATGTCCTCCTTTCATACATCATTGAAATATTTGTTTTCTTTCAATATTGTTGTATTATAGTTTGTTTTGTCTTCTTCCTTGTTTTTTCTATCCCTTTCTTCCCTCCATCCTGAGATTCAAGAGAATGTGAGAAATATTCTCCTTGAAATTTTAAGAAGCATTATCTGCTATGTCTTATTCAATCGTTATGCATATAGTACCAACTCCCCTCATACGTATCACTTTCCATAAGTTATTCCCAAAGTCTTATCCCATTATTTCCCTTAAACAATTTTTCCCCCTGCTGTATAACTATTATTTTCAGCAGTTTTTCAATCATCTATTTCTATTGGTATGCGAAACCAAAACATTATGAGTTCTAAATCTGTTGAGAACATATTTCCCTATGGAGTTCCCAGTTCATTGACACCCAAAAGCGCAACATGGAATCCCTACCTGCAAATGGGTTGCAATGCCTTATTACTTATATATAAATTTAATACTATACTAAATAGGTGGGACCCCGTTGTGTGAATAGTGATGAAAGATTCATTTATTTGATCGTGCACATAGTTACCTTGCAAATATGATTCTACAAGTTGAAATTTGAAACTTCTTTTGTGTGAAATAAATGAATGATGATGTATTGGTGATTTAATTTAATTTTAAAGGGGAAGGGAGAAAATTTTCTTTTAATGAGCATCTTGGTTTATTCTTGCTACACATATAAATTGACTTGTTGATTTAAACTCCAAGAATGTGCCATGTATAGTTATGGCATATTGTACTTATGATATTCTTGTTATTATCATGGACATTGGTTAAGTTTTATAAGGTGACAATTCTTCCCTAGCAAGGAATGTGGGACATAATATGTATTTGTTGCTAAGTTTTAAAGTATGCATATAAAACTTATGGGTTAATGGAAGGTGGCAAGTTTGATTTTGGGATTGAAATGTTATGTGGCACATTTAGTGGACTATGCGTGCAGCGTTGGATGTATTGAGTATACTCGTACTTGGCTATAGTTGATGGAATTAATGTGAGATATGATGTGGAATTACTGCATGTCTCTCTAACCCTACCTCGAGGTCACCACCCTCACTTGGTTCACGATTGTGTTGGTTGTTTTGGTTCATGTTGCCTCCATTTTTCTCAGCCTTGGAAAGAATAGGCGCGCTTGTGGTTTTCCTACCATTATTCATACATGTATGATGGATCTTACTTATCCATTCATGAAATATAGCTCCACTCAAAATAAAATCAGGATGTTGGCTCTTAGATTTGCTTACAGACTATGTTTTCTTTCTGAATTTTAAATGAATGTATGTGGGTATCGATTGTGTAAATTGCATTTAAAGTGGAGGTTCTCCATGTTGGCATTTAAGTGTTTCAAACTGATTAATGTTTGAAATTTCCTTTCTATTTGGATTATGCGATAGCATTGCGTACAGAATGTGTGATTGTGGCAAATAATTTTTTGGTTTCACTCATCTCTAGTCATTAAAATTCAAGGGTTTATTTTCTTTGTGAAAAAAAAGAATAATTGTTTGCTTAAATTCCATTACCCAGTCTTTGGAAGATTTGTAGATCCTTCAAATTACTTGTCAATTGTTTTTTAATGTACATGCGTATTTGCCTTGCGGCCACCATGAGAGGTATGTAGAGAGTTATGTGGGAAGTTTGTTGTGATAAGAGATGATTAAATGTTTTTACAAACCCCTTGTGAAGGTTTATCCTTTGTGTTTTCACATACCTCAGTTCTTTTATTGATGTATGGAAATTAAGATATTCAGACTCTGGTCTTGATGTATGTTATAAGTGATTAACCCGATAGTGGGAAGATTGGTTAGTTGCGTTAATTATTGTCTCATTTTTTATGTATCAATCGGGGTTCATCAATTTTGAAGTGGTATTATGTTTAATAAACAATGAGCACAAGTTGCACATGGGTTTCTAACCCAATATGTTTACGCAACAAATATTAAAGTTTGTGATACTAGTGTTGTATAGTGAAAGATTGATGGCTTATGTTGTGTTCTCAGCCTCCCACACGCACTTGATGTAGTCTAGTTTTAATTTTGTTGAGTGACCCTGCTAACCGTCTTTTATAAAAGATCTGATGATAAAAAGAAAAGAAAAGGAAATTGGAGTTGTAAATTTTGAAAGTCTTGGAAAATTCCTAGGGTTTTACATTAGGTATTATAAAATTGTTGTGTATTGGATTTAAATTATGAAACAGAGAAAAATTTTGGCAGTTGATGGTGATGGTGATGGAATTTTTGGCAGTTGATGATGATGGCATTTTTTAGATACTATTCAATATAATAGACCAGTAATCATTTTTTTTTCCCTTTCATTATACTATTTTTCACTCATTATATGCCCCTCGCCTTCCCAAATACATTAAACACATTCCCTATTCTATTATTATGAAATTTAAATTCTTTTTGAAAAGGTAAAGGATTAATAATAAAAGAGAAAAGGCTAGCTAATCACTTGTGTTTGGAAGTTGGATATGGATACAGTCCCCGTTACTTCTACATTTTCTTGAACAATATTCATAGGTAGTTTCTCATCCATGCTACCATTTTTCGCACATTATAAGCCCCTTGTCTTCCCAATAGCCCTATCACTCCCTATTCAAATGGAAATTGATTATTGAGTTTTAAAATTTTGATGGATGGATTGCATGTGCTTCTGTGGTGAATAATAGAGCCAACATTTTGATTTTATTTAGGTAGAGTATTGATGAATGGATTGTTAATATTTTTTCATAAAATTTTTTGCATATTTCCTAAGGATGAGTTTCTTTAGTAGAGGCAGTAACGACAGAGGTGATAATAAAGGCAAAGGAAATTGGAAAAGAGGCCATAGAAGGCCATGCTTTTCCATACATTTTGGCACTGATCCATGGTAATTAAATCATCTTTTTCAAGCTAGGTTTTTCAACCTAGTTGGCCATGGGATCCTCCAACCCTGAACTAAGAGGCCTCCCTTCCAACCACATAAAAAAAAATTTAGTATCCATGTTCCCCCTCACGTTTCTATGCAGCCATAACCACCTCCCAATGATGGTTGGAAAGATATTGTCCATCAACTTTCTTCTTATCACCATGGTTGGCCTACTTTGTCTTTTCCATTACCCCCTCCTCCACTGCCAAAAAATCCAAATTCCCAAGTTGATCATGTTGTCTCACCTGTGCAATCTTATCATGCAAGTAAGAGGCTAAAAACTGATGTTCCCAAGCCTAAGAAAGATAAAGGAAAAGGAGTGGACAATCCCTCCAAGTCATCCAAAGAGTCCTCTGAATATGTGTCTTCACGTCTTAATCTCAAAGATGATTGTTCTCATGTTATCAGTGCAGTCCAACATCAAGGTTCTAATCATCCTAAGGTTGCAATAGAAAGATCAAAAGAGGACAACGGTGAAAAGAGGCCAAATTCCTCTCACAGTAAATATGGTTTTTAATGATGATATCCTGTTATATGCAATAAGTGCTAAGTGGACTATTCAAATCATGAGAATTATTGGTCAGTTGTGACTAATACTCATGGATATGGGTCATAGATTAATGACTTAAACTATGAAGTTAATCCCGAAATTGATATCTAATATGTTGCACTGTGAAAGACCCTCTATGCTTATCATAAAAGTTGTAGGATGAATAGTAAGATTTCAATCTACACCTAAAAAGACTCATTTGAAGGAAGTAAAAAGGATATTTAGATATCTAAGAGCTACCTTGGATTTTGGATTATGGTATCCGAAAAAAAAATATTTTACTTTAAATGCATATACTAATGTAGATTGGGTTAGTAGTGTGGATGATAGTAAAATCACTAGTGGAGGAGCATTCTTTATAGGAAAGTTTCTAGTATCATGGTTAAGTAAGAAGAAAACATGTATATCAATGTGAACAATATAGGTTGAATATATTGTCGATGCCACCTATTGCACTCAAGTAATTTGGATGAAACAAACCCTAGAAGACCTACAAGTAAAGTATGATCATCCAATTCTTCATAACTGTGACAATACCAGTGTCATAAACCTTTCTAAGAATCTTGTCATGCACTCAAAAACCAAGCATATCCCAATCAAATTTCATTTTTTAAGGGAACAAGTTTCTCAAAAAGTTGTTAAAGTGGAATATGTGGATACTAAAGAACAGATTGTAGATATATTCACCAAATTCCTCTCACAGTAAATGTGGTTTTTAATGATGGGAATAGGGAATACAGTGAGAAGATATGTAAAATCCTTAGAGGCAACCAAAAAAAGTAAATACACCTCATATGCATGCATATGTGTATACATGGATATCTCGAAGACCTTACCAGGTTCACTAACCTTAGAATACTAAGATGAGGACTGGAACCAAACATGTATTATGAGCACACTCCCTTCCATTGCAGAAAATTTCATGAACATGGTCACCTTTTTCATGATTGTCCTTTAAATGCTCAAAACTCAAAAGTAGGGGATGAAAAGAAAAAGGATGTCTACACTACGGTCATAGGAAGAAACAACAACCCCCTAGAAAGACAAATCAAGGGAGAAACCAGAAATTCCCCATCAACAAATCTTTTGATATCCTAAATCAACTCCCAGTGGAAGAGGAAGTGGAAAGTCCGCACAAGAAGGGAAACCGGGACAAGGACAAAGGAAAAGCCAAGAAATAGCCGGAAGCGGCCAATGGAAAAAATCATGAAATAGATCCCATAACTCAAAAAAATGAGGATAAGCTAGAGGATGGAGGGAACACTCTTGTGTGGCTATATGACTAGGATCTAGTGGACATAGACTTGGAGAAACTAGAGGAATCCTTCAATAAAAATGATTTGTAAACCATCCCAGT
Source organism: Picea engelmannii (assembly GCA_009831015.1). NCBI lineage: Eukaryota > Viridiplantae > Streptophyta > Pinopsida > Pinales > Pinaceae > Picea > Picea engelmannii. The sequence continues at coordinate 843,538 of ML785858.1, forward strand.
AGAAAAACTCATAAAAGTGGATAATTTTTTCATTGATTCCATGACATATTCCACTTTGCGACTAGGAATATTCCCAGACCCATCTACCGAGCCGAGGCATACCACCTGTGAAAGCAAACATTGAGGCCAAAAATCAGCACACCAACTCATCAAAGAGGTAGGAAACTACATGATCAATTCGTGACAGATCTGTTAGAAAAATAGGATCGCGGAGTAATAAAATAAAACAAATTTGGAAATAAAACACAAAAGATACATAACACAATAGACACAAAAATATACATGGTTTACCTAGTCTGGGCTACGTCCACCAGAGAAATTTCCAGGTCCTTCCTTTCTTATTATCCATCAAATTAAGGGATACAACCTACAACACACCCATTGTAACTTCCTCTTATTTATCCCACAATATCCTCACTCAAAATACAATATTTGCAATAATACCTAGCCACAATACATTTCCCTAATAAAGAGCGTTACCTTCTAGGGAAAAAAACTCTAACATAACTTCTACTGTCATATCTACGACCTTATAATGAACGGTCCATATTTACTATGAAATTACAATATACATTTACAAGGACATTTTTCCTTCGGGGGCTTCGGCCCCCTATACTCCCCCGCATGGAGGGGTGTACAATATTCTAGGGTGTAAAGTCTTCATGGGATATAAACATGGCTGAAAACAAAGACCTCTAAATCAGGAAGATAATCAGGCTCCACAACCACCAATATCCCACTTGGAGACTGATCTCAACAACTCCATCGTTGTTGTATCTATTGGACTATGATCCTTCTTGGACCTGGAAAATTTCTCATCTTCATATCCATACTTAAATACCAACTGAAACTGAGCAGGAACTCGATTTCTCCCTCATTAATCCCTTTGTTAACATGTCTGCAAGATCCTGGCTAGTGTGTATCTTTTCCAAACTCAAATGTCCATCTTCCAATACGGATCGTATGAAATGGTACCTAAGCTATATATTCTTAGTCCTTGAATGGAAGGATGAGTTATTTGAAATATGAATGTCACTCTCATTGTCATAGTACAACCTTATATTCTCCTACTTCTTTCCCAATTCCTCCATAAACCTTTGTAACCAAATCATCTCTTTACTAGCCTCTGTAGCAACAATATACTCTATCTCTGTTGTTGAAAGTGCAACAAACTTTTTCAGTTTTGAAATCCAACTTATTGTTGTTCCACCTATATTAAAAACATAGCTTGTGGTGCTCCTCCTGGTATCTTTATCACCTGCCATATCTAAATCAACATATCCATGTAAAACAATGTCTAAACCTCCAAAACATAATGCATGAGTAGCAGTACCTCTAAAATACCTGAGAATCCACTTTACTGCCTCCCAATGTTCTTTATCTGGATTGTTCATATACCTACTCACAACTTCCACTACATGTGCAATATCTGGTCTTGTGCAAACCATTGCATACATCAAGTTGCCAACTTCTCATGAATAAGGGACCCTAGACATGTATTCTATCTCCTTCTGTGTAACACCATGTTTCCCCCAGCTTGTAAATATAACTATAATGGCCAAGAGACTATGGAAAACTCCATATATGTGAATGTTGATTTGATGGACCTTTGAATGAAAGGTAAATGAATGTAAACCTTGTTATTTACTAGAAAATGGATAGTGTTTCATGACTGTTGGAAGGGGGGTGTACTTAGAACGACCATGAATGTTATACAAAGAAATGGTGAAGGGGACCAAGAATGGTTGCGTTAACCTTCACCAAACCAGTACTTACTAGATTTAATTGCTCAGGACCAGAACAATCATCTGACCCATAAATGAATTATAGTCTGGCTGGTAGGTGGGAGGACCTACTCAAGAGTTAATGAGGGGATGGGGAATAGCACCCATCTGTAAGGTTTCTTGACTTGACCGTGGGCTAGGAATTCGAGCCACACACAACCTTGATGAAAGAGGTGAGAAAGGAAGGTGTGGTGGGGAGAGGGAGGCTTGCGAAGAGTGTATAGATGAGAGGTGAATTTCTAGGGTTCAAGGAATAACTGGAAATAAGTGTTATGGTCATAGTAAATGGTGGGGAAGGTTACAATACAAGCTGATAAACAAGGTCAGTCCTCCTTGCTCAGTATCCTGTAAACCATTGCCAAGACCCTGCAGGAGGAGAAGAGTAACCTTCATCCCTACTGTTGTTGAGCCAGCAGAAAGGATCGTGTAGTAGAGCATCGTGGTCTAACTCGAGGGTGGCCAGTGGTAAATCCATTTGGAGTGACTGAGCCTATGGTTGGGTGGAAATGGGCACCCCTTCTAGCAGTCGCTTCACATTGTCTCATTCTGATAAGTATTTTCTCTGCTTTATTTGTTAAACTGAAATGATGGATGATTACTTGGACTTATGCATATGTGCATTTAAAAATTTCTTTCATGTGAAATGGCTATGTCATGTATATGATTTAATTTCCTTATGAATTTACACTTCCAACAGATAGACAACATGCCCAGTTTAATTATGGATGCTTTTTGGGACATAAGTTGTTAAGATGTTCAAGATAGGAGATATCGTGTCGACCCAAAACTATCCGTCCAAAGAGGATACCTCTTCCAAACCCCTTTTTCAGGTGACCAAATTGCCAAACTCAAGTCCTCAACCCTTTAATGGTAAATCTCAGGAGGGGTAAGGAAGTTGAAGCCCTGAAAAGAGAAGATCTATTCGTTTAGAGACGAGCAGAAGAGATCCGTTTGAAAGGACCCACATGACCAATACCCAGGAACCTTGGGATAATCCCAAAGAAACCATGTTCTCTTGGCTTCGTAGCTCCAAAAGTCCAAGACTTCGGAGTGAGACCGACCTTACTATTCTTACGCAGGCTGAGGGTGACTGAGAGACTCGGTCTCCCGTGAGATTGACCAATGATAGGTGTTTTTTCCAAGTGGTTGGGTGGACCTATCTCGCTAAATTAAATCGAGGGCCACAACCCCAAAGGCTGGAGCTGCGAAGGACCCAGCATCATAGATCACAGGATCCTCCAAATCCTTTCCCCAACCATCATCATATTGGGGATGTGTGGCGCTAGTCCCTTTACTTTAGAGGTTGGATGCTTCGGAAGGTAAGAGGAGTTTTCTTAGCAATACTCTCAAATGTCGAAACCCCGAGGTAACTAGATTCGTAGATCTATAGGTCTACATGACTGGATCTCAACCGTGAGATCTAAGGAATGTAGAAGATTGTCAACCCAAGGTGACGAGGTATAGTCATGTCATCCATGGTGACGTGGATCCAATATTAATGAGCCACATGCCACCTGGTTTTATGTGCATCACCTACCCCATAGGACATTTGAATCGTGACATGCATCACTTCGGGTGAGGACACGTGTCGCCCCTAATCCAACTATGTGTATGTCCGCGAGTTCAGATTTTGACAGAATTAGAGTCAGGTGAGTCAAGAAATCCCGAAGCTCGAGACCTGAAGTTGATCTCAGTCATTGGTTGTGACTAGAGTATGGACCATTGATTTTCCCCGTGACTGTCCGCAAGTTCAGACTTCGGCGAAATCAAAGTCACGTGAGACGAGAACACCCGAATTCTGAAGTCCTGACGCGTGCGAGGAACCTATCGATTCAGACCCACATGGAATTTCCACGGCCTCAAGCAATGAACACATGAGGATCTAGAGAGAGGTGTATCCTTCCAGTTCTGATTATGGTAACTGCGGCGAGAAAGACCTGGACGAGAAAAATGGGATTTGAGACTCCGAATGGAGGTCTTTAGTTCTTAATAAGAATGAAAATTTGATGCCCCACTATGGGTGTGCTACAAATTGGTATCAGAGCATGGTTATAGCACTTGGCCTACTTGGGATCATGGACAAGTTGTGTAAAAACCACATTAAAGGGCTTTAAAGGTTACACCCTACCTTACTTCCTTCCTAAAAAGTATGGTTAAGCCCTTATTACAGAAAATAATGAAACCTTCATGTTGTGTGTGTGTGTTTGTATTTAAGAAATATGAGTTATGTGTTGTTCATATACTAATATATTGTTAACTAATAGCAAGTGTCTTGACAAAACTCAAGCGGTTGGTCAGTCATGTGAAAACTACAAGCATAAAGGATGGTAATGCACCATGATGTGGGGGATGGCTCCCACAATAGAGACGAGGAATCTGATGAGAGGAGGGCGGTAGAGACACCTCTTGATCTGGCTGAGACTGTAAGGAGACTCATGGTCAAGTTACAGAACTGCAAGGCTGACAACGAGAGATTGATAAAAGAACAAGAGAAGCAAACGAAAATTAATGCAGTCTTGTTGCAGAGTTTATCCGACATACAGAGACAGCTACAACATGGACCTGCTATCAATCATGTGAACTGACAACAAATGAAGAGGAACCGAAGTCCACCTGAGATACAAAAATTTGGTCCCATAAGTGGCCACACTAGGAGGAGTACCTCGAGGAAGGTCCAACATGGAGATAGGGGACACTCATCGGGAGAATCCTCTAGAAAGGAAACTGGGGACTCAAAAGGATCTTCTAGTAGTAAAACTATCTCACATTCCCAAAGGAAAAAGAAGAAATGAAAGCATTCCAAAAGTCATAATCCTGAAGAGTTCAAGAAATCCAAACCACCCTCTTTCGATGGTGATATTAAGAAAGGATAAGAGGCAGAAGCTTGGCTACTTGGACTAAAGAAGTACTTAAGAGTCCATGATTTCTCTAAAAACATGAAGGCTCGAATAGCCACCTTCAACCTGAATGGAAAGGCTTCCATTTGGTGGGAAGATATTAATAATGTGAAAAGAATCCATGAAGAGGACCTATCTTGGAAATTGTTTGAGAAACACTTCAAGAAGAAGTATCTATTAGAAAAATATTTCGACGAGAAGACTAAAGAGTTCTATGAACTCAAGCTTGGACAACTCACCATAGAGGAATATGTTAGTAAATTCCTTAAGTTGATGAGGTATGTACCCTACATAAAAGAGGATAAGGTAAAAGTGAAATGATTTATTAGTGGTTTACCTTAGAAATACCAGAACGAGATTGAGTTTGATGAGACAAATACCTTAGAAGACACTATCCGAAAGGCAATATATTGTCATGAACAATTCGGGCGTCAGACATAACTTCACAAGGACTGGAAGCAGAAGAATAGTTCGGGGTTCAAGAAGAAGGGGTTTAAATACCCAATATTTAAGAACTATAGGAAGGATTCAAGGATAAACCTTCCTAACCGAAGTGTGCACCAGTAGAATTTCCCCTCCTAGAGTGGAAATAAACCTTTTGGATCAATCCCAGGAAAGACCGACAACCCAAAGAAGGAACCCTTGAAATGTTGGGGTTGTGGAGAAGAGCATCTACTAAGGGACTGTCTGCACAGACAATAGAACAATAGGAGAGTTTACAACATCCAAGAAGCTACCACTGTCAATGATGTGGTAGGAGTATGCCACAAATTTATGCAGTCGTGGATAATAAACAAGCCGACCAACAAGATTCAGTAGTGGAGATGGGAGGTATATTCGCCAACCATCTAATTTCTATTTTAATTGACCCTAGTTCTAACTTGAGTTATGTGGATCCTCGGACTATTGATAAGTGTAAATTGTAGCCACATAGACATGCTAAGCCATGGTTGGTACAACTATCCACTAGCACCAAAATAAAAGTAGCAGAGGCCATACCAGCTTGCCAACTCATTATGGGTGGATTGCCCACCCAATATACCCTTAACATACTTCCCCTAGGATCTTATGACCAATTGATTGGTATGCACTCACTAGCTGCATATAAAAATAAGTTAGACTGTTACCATAAGACCTTATAATTCATAAATGAAGAAGGCAAAAAGATAACCCTCAGGGGAATCCAAAAGCCTGTCTCAGTGAGACAAATATCAACCCTTCAAATGAAGAAGTATTGCAGAAAGGGATGTTATCTATATGAAATACATGTTTTGAATACTATTGAGGATGACATACCAAGCCTAGAGGACCACCCCCTATTAAGGGAGTTTAGATATGTGTTTCCAAAAGAGGTATCAATTTTACCCCCGAGAAGAGACATTGAATTCTCGATAGAACTTGCACCAGGAGCGATGCCATTGTCTAGGACACCCTATAGAATGAGTACACTTGAACTAATTGAGCTCAAGCTACAGCTAAAATAAATGATGGATGACGGATACATCTGGCCTAGTGTATCTCCATGGGGATCACCAGTCCTGTTTGTGAAGAAGAAATATGGTACACTCCGAATATGCATAGATTATAGACAACTAAATAAGGCAATCATAAAGAACAAGTAACCCTTGCCAAGAATCGATGACTTGTTCGACCAATTAGGGGGTGCTTCCATTTTCTCAAAGATTGACTTGAGATCTAGATACCATCAAGTCCGAATCAAGGATGAAGACATCCACAAAACCTCCTTCAAGACAAGATATGGTCACCATGAATTAGTAGTAGTACCATTTGGATTAACCAATGACCCTACCACTTTTATGTGCTTGATGAATAATGTACTCAGTAAATTCATAGAAAAAATTGTATTGGTTTTTCTTGATGAAATCTTAATCTACTCCAAGAATAGAGAGGAGCATGAAGAACATCTTAGACTTGTACTTCAAGTGCTAAGAGAGCATCAGCTCTATGCTAAGTTTAGCAAGTGTGACTTTTTCCAGAAGAAAATACATTACTTGGGCCATGTTATATCTAAAGAAGGGGTGGCAATAGACCATGACAAGATCAAATCCATTATGGAATTCCCTACCCCAAAGGATTTTTTGGATATAGATCCTTTATGGGCTTAGCGGGATACTATAGGAGGTTTATAAAAGGATTTTCCAAGATTGGTTGTCCAATCAATGCCCTCTAAAAGAAGGGGGTTAAATTCATTTGGACACCGAAATGTGAAAAAGTATTTCAGTCACTAAAATACCTTCTGACCCATGCACCCATGTTGAAGATCGTCGACCTTGATAATGATTTCCTCGTGTGTATATATGCCTTCAAGGAAGGACTCAGAGAAGTCCTTATGCAAGAAGGACGAGTGATTTTCTATGAGTCCGGAAAATTGAATGAGGACGAAATCAATTATGTTACCCACAATCTAGAGTTGGTTTCCATAGTGCATGCTTTAAAAATGTGGATGCATTACCTCCTAGGTAGGATATTTGTACTTATGACAGACCATTACGGGTTGAGACACATGTTTGATCAACCAAAACTCAATTCCAGGCAAGCTAGATGGATGGCTCTCCTTAGTGAGTTTGATTTCGACATCAAACTTATCAAAGGGAAGGAAAATAGGGTGATTGATGCCCTTAGCAGAAGTATGAAAATGATTCACCTAGAAATGGTGAGAACCTATGAAATAGATCTCATGGAAAGAGTCAGGAAGCCACACAAAACAGATGCATTCTTTAGGACAGTGACATCGTACCTTAATCAAGATGTTAATCCCTAAATAGTGGATCATTACCCCTTAATTGGGGCATATTACATTAGTAATGTTATTTTATTTATGTCATCTTGAGTCCATTATTTGTAATTATACCTCCCAGTATCCTATGTTGGATTACTGAGAAGGGGGGGGTGAATCAGTAATAGAGCAATTTAGTCCCTTTTAACCATATAATCCAAGTGCTATATCAATGAAGCATTATTATCCAATAACTGCAGAGTAAATAAGCAATGAACAAATGAACAATCATACACATACACATTACATCAGTGTTTTACATGGAAACCCAAATTGGGAGAAAACCACGGAATGTTTTTTCTTATATGTCTTGAAGAATTACATTCATTGGAAGCACCAACTTCCTTTGTTTTCCATCTGCAACTGGAAGGAGGCTCCAACCCCATAGTTTCTCAGGCTACAACCTGAGGGAAGCTCCAACTCCCCAAAACTCTGGCTACAACCAAAAGGAGGCTACAACCCCCAATGTTCTCCGGCTACAACCGGAAGGTGGCTACAACCACCTGTCCTTGCCCCGTCCTGCCACCCTGAAGTAGAAGTAGAATGATGAAACCACTATCACACTATCACTGTGAGATATACTGCTATAAACCTATACCAATAAGTCTGAACCATGCATCAACCTATACCTCAACCTGTACCTCAACCTGTAATCAACCTGTACCATAAACAATTGCATCAACCATGCACCAACCTATAATCAACCTGTACCATAAACAATTGCATCAACCATGCACCAACCTCTAATCAACCTGTACCATAAACAAGTGCATCAACCATGCACCAACCTATAATCAACCTGTACCATAACCAAGTGCATCCAACCATGTACCAAGTATGTTCCAATCATATGTCAACTACTCATAAACTATGAATCATCAATATTTACCAACATCATCAACTATACACTTCATGTATGTGTCAACTCATCAACTACTTGTCTCAACCATGTACTCAACATGTGCCACAACCAAAATACCTCATCAATTTTATCATCCAAAAATGCTTTGTAGCTCTATAATAGACCTGATTTATATGATCACATTCCTGCAAACCTTCCTTAACTTTAAAAACAAGATACTAGCATTTTCATCAAACTTTTATTTAGTCTCACATGCCTAGTTTTGGATTAGTCAACAACCCTAACTTGAAGTAATCATAACTTTGAACCTGTAATGTATAAAGCTCTAAAACTGATAACCAATGTTCTTCAATGTGTTTTATGAAATTCCTCCAAGTGGCACTACTTGGAACCTCTCAGAAAAGGATTTATAGCAAAAAATACAAACCTTGCTGAATTTTGGCTTATTCTAGAGAGAGACCTTGTAGAGCATGCCCCACACAAAATATTTGATGAAATGATCTAAAACTATTACACAGCATATTAAAGATGGTACCCTAACCAAAACATTTGGTCTCACTAAATTTGGATGAGTTATGAAGAAGTTATGACGTTTTTACCCAAAACACCTGATTTTGACTAGTTTCAGGACTGGCCACAAAACCTATTTTCCACAGAGTGTAACTCCCAAAATAAAACGACCCACAAGCTGAATTTTTAACCACAGATACTTGGATATTTTTTAGCACTGGAATAGAAATTTCAGGATCTGAATCATTATAGGAAAAACGTTATAGCGAAAATAGTGAGAAGACATGAAAATAACATACCTTAGAAAGCACCATCAAAAGAATTTATCCTTCCTTGCATTTCGGCCTTCTTTTCTTCACTTTCCTCAGAATTTTGGCTTAGATATCATTTGTAAACCTCAAAAACCTATATATATTCAATATTCTCAA
>ML785858.1:865105-877631 GCA_009831015.1 Picea engelmannii
AACTGAAGCAGATAAAGATAGTTTTTCTACTCAGAGTTAAAACTTTATAAATATTTCTATTTTTAGTATTTTGTAATAAATTATAAACGGTTGACATTAGTCTATTGCAACCGAGAGATTAGGGAGTTGGTTAGTTACCAACGAAAATTTTGGACAGAAATGTATAAATATAATTTCATGAGGCTGAAACAGGGCTTCAGAAATTTTGGGAAAAAGACAATTTTGTACGACCAGCTTTAAAGTTTATCAGAGTAATTCACAACAAGATTATGGATCTTGTCATTCAGTGACTATGTTTCTACCTTTCTCTAGTTTCATTTGTTAAATCTTCTTCTTAATGTGCATTTCTAGCAAGTGAATCAATTTGGAATTATATGCAATTGTTGTTTATAGAATCAGATTGGTTTGGATGTTGAATGTGTTACAGTTTTTCCTCTGGAATTATTGCAATAATTTTAAGACCTGTAACCTTATGTTCCTTAATATTTTCTTTTGTTAGAAAACCTGCGTTCCTTTCTTTATTGTAATGGAAATATAAGATTCTTTCCAGATTAAAGTCTTATATTTCTCTGTGTTATGTTTCATTGTTAACAATTTCATAATTGTCACTGAACCAGGAAACGACCTTGCTTGTGTCTTTATTTTCATGTTTTAAGTTTTAAAGTTGTTTTGTCAATATCTTACCTGAATGTCTGAAGTAACAAATTTATAAAAAAACCCTTTTATAAAAATATAAAAACATCAATCACCCATGACAGTTCCTAACGGAAGACAACCAAACATAGAACCCGGTTTACAAGATCAAACCAGCATTGCATTGAACCTATTCAACACCATCTTACAAACTGCAACAAATATAACCGAGTTAGAATGATCGTGGGCAGCGATTGAATGCGACATAACCATCCAGGAACAAAGGGAAGAAAGACAGAGACAGTTGAGAAATTGAATCTGATCTAGTTTTCTTTGTTTCATTGTTTTATAAGTATTATCATTTTTGGATGCCTAGACGGTGTGTTTTATAGCCTTAAAACACAAACTCTAGAACAACATCTTTTTGGCGCCATTGCCGGGGAACGAAGTAACGAATTAATTCCCTGGGAAATAACGACATTGACATTTTCTGTTTTTGATAGTGAACAAGAACAGAAAACCATATAAGGCTAAACTTATCTTTCACTTGGCGACTCCACATTTAATAAACTGGATAGTAGCCGAAAAAATACCCGAAGAAACCCGGATACCAAACAAACCTCGCCAGTCTCAAATCCGGAGAAAATCTTAAAATTAAGAAAATCCTTCAAACAAAACCTTTTATCAACTTTAAACATTGATCAGCCCGACTTTACAAAATCAAACTCTTCTAAAACTATAGAGCGATCACTTTCGCTCCCACCCTCTTTCGACACATTTTGTTTTCCCGAAGTATCATCTCCCGTCTCCAGAGAATCTCCCCCACACATTGTCACAAATTCAGTTCCAAACCCAACTATGGCAGGATTAAATGTTGGAGGAGGTGGCGGAGGTGGCGGAGGTGGAGGTAATCAAATACCAATCCCTGGAATTTTTGCCAAAGTAGCCGCTAGGTATGCTCCTTTAGTTCTTCCTGCCGCTCTTCATGATTTACCCAAAAATTATATGAAGAGCCTCCCCAAATTTACAGGGGAGGGTGATCTAACCGCACAAGAACATATTAATTTTTTCGATCAGTTTGCAGACATTCTGGGAATAGAACATGAAGATGTCTATTCCAGATTAATTGTTCAAACCTTTGAAGGGAAAGTAAGAACTTGGTTTAGGTCCTTACCGGCTGGGTCGTTAACATATTATGACGAGCTGGAAAGAGCATTTATTAGACAATGGGGTGAGAGAAAAGATCACCTCTATTACCTAACAGAATTCGGTGCCTTAGAAAAGAAAAATTCTGAAACAATATTAGAATTTACTCAAAGATTTAATAAACTATATAACAAAATCCCAGCTAAGGTTAAGCCTTCACAACCTTCAGCCAAAGTAACCTATGCTGGAGCTTTTGACCCTGACTTTGCTTTATTGTTGAGGGAGAGACGGTCTTTGGATCTTCCTAAGATGCAAGATGATGTTGTAGAAATTGAATCTAATATGATGGCATCTGGAAAGCTTAAGGAAAAGACAGAAAATGTTAATAAAGAAAATAGAAAATTTAAAGAACAAGGTGGACCTTCAGGGTCAGGGAAATCTGTTGGAGACAAAATAGAAGAGATGGCTAGGGTCATCCAACAACTCTCCAATAAAATTTCTAAAATGGAATTAGAGAAACCTAGAAGGGATATTTTTCCCCGAAAGGATTTTCGAAAAAATCCTGAGCCACAAGGACCACATAACACTGTAAAAAACGAAGATCAGAAAGTCCAAGCACCTTTTAAAACTGAAGATTATATTGGAGAAGAAGACTTTGGTGGATTTGAACAGTTGGACGAAGACATTGAATGTCTTAGTGACGATAACAGATACCCCTATGTGTCTAGACAAGACTATGAGGCATCATTGGTGAGGGAAAGTAAATCAGAAGATACAGTTAATGACAGTGCAACTGATGATTATGCTTATCAATGCGTTGCAGATAACATCATCGTTGATTTGCAAGGAAGATATAATCTAAGGTCGAGAAACAAAAATCTTCCTAATATTCAAGCAAAAAAGGTTTTTCTTAGAAATGATAAAAATGAGGAAAATCCGAATGTTGCAGATAAACAGTCTGCAAGCAGAAACATAACAGATAAACATGTACAGTCAGAGTCAGTAGGAACCAATCCTATAAATACTCAAAACCCTGTAAAGGAAAATAAAGTTACACCGCAACGAAAAAATGAAAAAAGGGTTATGGAAGCTCCGCATATCGAGAACGACAAGGCCGTAGGAAACTTTAACTTAGAAAATGAAATAAGCAATATTAAGATTCCTATCCCCCTTGTCGAATTAGCCAAGAATCCGATATATCGGAAACAAATAGCAAAAATGATTAATTTTTCTGAAAAAGAAAGTCAAGCGGATGCAATCAACTTAGAAGACGATAGACCCATCGTATCCTTCGATCCGCATGTAGAAGGTCCCAAAGATACTGTAGCTCCTTTTTATATTACGCTTACTGTTTTTGAGCACCTTCTACACAATTGTATGTTAGATTCTGTAGCTTCACATAATGTAATGCCTAAAGCCATAATGGACAAACTTGGTCTTGAAGTCACTAGACCATATGGTGATTTGTACTCTTTTGATTCTAGGAGGGTTAAATGCATAGGAATGATCAAATACCTAGTGGTTAACTTAGCTCAGATACCCTCTAAAATAATTCTTATGGATGTGGTAGTAGCAGATATCCCACCGAAATATGGAATGCTACTATCCAGATCTTGGGGTGCTAAACTTGGAGGATCCATCCAGTTAGATATGACTTACGCAACGATCCCTGTTTTTGGAGGTCAATTCACTCACCTATACAGGGAAACTCGGATGGCATTCACTGTGAGTGATCCTAAAAACCCTACAAATCACCCAGTGTATATAGCAGACCAAGATTTAGGAAACTATATTTTATCGTTAGATGATGATTTCGATACAGATGTAGATAATAAAGATATCGAAGAAAAAGTTCAAAAAAATGAAATAAAAGAAAATGTGTATAGTACTGGTACTTGGAAGATGTTTTTTGATGGAGCTTCTTCTTATCTCGGAGCTGGAGCCGGGGTACTCCTTATTTCTCTCGACAATCAATTTATTATACCTTTTTCTTATAGACTCCAGTGGTTTATTGATTGTACTAATAATGTTTGTGAATATGAGGCCCTAGTACTTGGTTTAGAAGCTGCGCGGAAAATGAAAATTAAAAATATTGAAGTATTTGGGGATGCCGAATTAATCATAAGACAGGTAAACCGGCAATACCAAGCAAAACATCCTAGGTTAAGAACTTATAGAAACTGTGTATGGGATTTAGTTGAAAATTTCTTTACTTCTGTGAATTTCCATTTTGTACCTAGATCTGAAAACCAACAGGCCGATGCCTTAGATAAAGCCGCTTCAAATTTTGACCCCCCAACGTCTTTTAATTTGAAATATCATATTCGAATGAGACATCGACCTTCCATACCTGATAATGTACAGCATTGGCAGGTTTTTGAAGATGATGAACAACTCAGAAAATTCCTTGAATCTGTAGATGAGTTTTCAGAAAATTATAATGATCAAGAAAATCAAAATGATCCTTTTTGGATCATGCAAGAAGGTGATGACGTAAAGGAGTTCCATGACAAAATTGTTGATCATAGGATGCTTGTTCTGAAAAATAACCAAATCCCCAAAGGTCTGATCCCTTTGGAAAGACTTTTCAATAAAGACGATATCCCTTCTAAATCCACTCTGCAACCTCAACCAGAAGAGGTTGAAGACTGKAATATAGGAACTGTAAATAATCCTAAAAATGTCAAATTATCTRAWTTTTTGTCGGTAGAAAATAAAAATAAATATACAGAGTTATTAAAAACATATAAAGATGTGTTTGCATGGTCTTATGAAGATTTAAAAACTTATGACACCTCYGTGATTGAACATAAAATTCCACTCAAACCAGGTGTTAAGCCATTCAAGCAAAAACTCAGACAATTTAATCCAATCTTGTTACCCGTAATTGAAAAAGAGGTTAAAAAACTTTTGGATGCTAAAATTATTGTCCCTTTGAGATATTCTGATTGGGTTGCCAATTTGGTACCGGTAAGAAAGAAAAATGGGGAGATTAGATTATGTGTTGATTTCAGAAATTTAAACAAATCTTCTCTAAAAGATAACTACCCTCTACCGAAAATGGATCACGTACTAGAAAAAGTGGTAGGGGCAACTAGGATGTCAATGATTGATGGATTTTCGGGTTATAACCAAATTGTTGTTTGTGAACCTGATAGAGAAAAGACTGCATTCACTACTCCTTGGGGGACTTTTATGTATGATAAAATGCCCTTTGGATTAATGAATGCAAGAGCTACATTTCAGCGAGCAATGGATATTTCCTTTGTTGGTGAAAGGGATAAGTTTGTAGTGATATATCTAGACGATCTTACTGTGTTTTCAAAATCAGATGAAGATCACATTATTCATTTAAAACAAACTTTTGAGAAATGTCGTAAGTATGGTCTTTCTTTAAATCCGAAAAAATCTCATTTTTTAATGCAGGAAGGAAAATTACTAGGCCATATAGTGTCCCGATATGGTATAAGAATTGATCCGAAAATAGTAGAAGCCATAGAAACATTGGCCATTCCTAGAAATGTTAAAGAGATTCAATCTTTTCTAGGAAAAAAAAAAATTTGAGAAGGTTCGTGCCTAATTTTGCTGAAATTGTTAAACTGATCACAGATATGCTCAGAAAGAACAGCGAAGTCAAGTGGACGACAGAAGCAATGGCATCTTTTGATCATATTAAAAAATTTATAAGTGAAGCTCCGGTACTGGTTAGTCCAGACTATCTTAAAGAGTTCTTCATTTTTTCATTTGCTTCAGAACATACGTTGACTGGTGTTCTCCTACAAAAGAATGAGGAGGGTTATGAGCAACCCATCGCCTTTTTCAGTAAGAGTCTCTGAGATGCTGAGATGAAGTACAACATAATGGAAAAACAAGCCTACGCAATGGTCAAAGCCCTGAAGGCTTTTAGAACGTACGTCTTACATTCAAAAATCATTGCATACGTTCCTACCAGCGTTGTGAAGGATATTTTAGTGCAAGCAGACAATGATGGTAAGAGGGGTAGATGGCTTGCAAAAATACAGGAATTTGACTTGGAGGTGAAGCCAACTAAATTAGTTAAAGGATAGGGTTTAGCGAGATTGCTAGCTGAATCTAATTTTCGGGCTCTCGGTATGAACAACGCTCAAGAGGAAGAAGATTGGATAGATATGAATGAAATTGATGATCAAATAATTGAAAACAAGATTGAAGAAAAATTCATTTCATCTAATTGGTATAAAGATATAGTAACATATCTTTTGACTCTGAAATGTCTAGACGAATTGTCAGCTTCCAAAGCTAGAACGTTGAAATTACATGCAGTCAAATATTGCATTTCTGATAAAAAATTATACTGGAAAGATCCACTTGGTTTCCTCTTAGTTTGCTTGGTTGAATCAGAGACAGAGGAAGTCATTAGTCAGTTTCATGAAGGAGTCTGTGGAGGGCATCACGCCTGGAGAGCTACAACATACAAAATTTTAAGGGTTGGTTATTATTGGCCCAAGCTATTCCCTGATGTAAATGCTAAGGTAAGGGCTTGTAACCCTTGTCAGTTTTTCACTGGAAAGCAAAAGTTACCAGCTATGCCGTTAGTTCCAATCAAAACAGAAGCACCTTTCCAGCAATGGGGGATTGATTTCATAGGTGAGATAAATCCACATTCAATCGCCCAACATAGGTGGATTCTCACTGCCACAGATTACTTCACCAAGTGGGTGGAGGCAATTCCTACCAGGAAAGCCACTGACTCAGTGGTTATAGAATTTTTGGAAGAAAATATATTGGCCAGATTTGGATGTCCTAGAAAAATAGTAACAGATAATGCTCAGGCTTTTAAGTCAATGGCAATGATCAGTTTTTTTCAAAAATATAACATTGTACTAGGACATTCCACATCATATTATCCACAAGGAAACGGATTGGCTGAATCTTCTAATAAGAGTTTGATCAACATAATTAAAAAGGTCTTAAAGGAAAATAAGAAATCCTGGCATTTACATTTGAAGTATGATTTATGGGAAAATCGAATAGGAACGAAGAAATCGATTGGTACCTCACCATTTCAGATGGTTTATGGTACAGATGTGGTATTACCCATAAACTTAGCACTTCCTGTTATGAAACTGTGGCAGGATGAGAAAGAAGAGCCAAATCCTCTTACCAGAAGAATAAATCAATTAATTGAAGTCCAGCAGCACAGAGATGTAATAGATGAAAAATTACAGAAATACCAAGATAATATGAAGTTGTTGTTTGACCGCAAAGCTAAGAACAAAAATTTTCTTCCAGGAGATCTAGTTCTAAGGTGGGATGCTTGAAAAGAAGACTCCGGTAAAAATGGTAAATTTCATCACATCTGGTACGGACCTTTTAAAATATCGTCTTTTGAAGGTAACAACTCTTTTCTACTGGAAAATTTAGATGGTAAGATTCTAAATGCTCCTGTTAATGCACGTTTCTTAAAGCATTACATGGAATAAAAAAATAAAAAATAAAATAAAATAATAAATAAATAAAATTTTGTATATACCTATATGTAAATAAATCAAAAAAATCAAAGTCAAATAAAATAAATGTGTGCATACAGATTTCTTTCTTAAAATTGTAAAATAATAATAATAATAAATTATATAAAAAAAATTATGTCAAAAATAAAATTTATAAAATCATAAAAAACATAAATAAGAATAATTTGTGTCTCTGAGATAGTTTCTGCCTGAGTAGTCGAGTAGGAGCCGGTCTAGTCTTCATATATTCGAAGACCTAAGACTAAATGTCCTGATTTTCTGTGCAGTTTTATCTCAAAATTGTAAATACACACCCTTTGCATGTTTTGTATATGAAGTTCAACAACTTGATGCAAGAGTACTCTGAAAGAAAATTCGAATATTAAGCCATGTGCCCGAAAGTTGAAAAGATTTCGTATCAAATAGGAAATTTATCAAATGATTGAGTTCAGATAGGTCAATATTCATCTTTTTCTCTCTGACTAAGAATGGTTAAGTTTGAGATTATATCTATATATCTTAAGTTGTTTAACAGTTTGTTCAAACTTTTTAGCTTGCTCAAAAGAAGATCCTTTGAAAAAAATTTCCCTTTTTCTCTACTGACTTAGGAAGTTTTGAAGGTTGAGAAACATTGACCTAGAATAATCAAAACAAGCGGGCAGACCTTGATTATAAAAT
This sequence comes from Picea engelmannii, assembly GCA_009831015.1. Taxonomy (NCBI): domain Eukaryota; kingdom Viridiplantae; phylum Streptophyta; class Pinopsida; order Pinales; family Pinaceae; genus Picea; species Picea engelmannii. The sequence continues at coordinate 873,052 of ML785858.1, forward strand.
TATACACAGATCACCAACCCTGATATTAAGTATCACTGATTGCCCCCGCTTCATAATTCTGAGCCAAATATAAGACAGATGGTGAAAGGAAATTCGTAACTGATTGCCCCCATCTATTCATACAGACGATGAAAGGAAATTCATTTAAATGACTGCCCTCGTCTGAAAATATAAAATAGATAACTTCACCGGGGTACTGAACAGGCCTGCTGGCAGTGAAGCAATGTCTAAAAAATAAAATTAGCGCTCGAAGCGGTGAAAGGAAATTCAGTAAAAAGGGACAGATAACTTCACTGGGGTACTGAACAGGCCTGTTGGCAGTGAAGCAATGTCTGAGGTATCTGTAAGGGTGTCACACTTATCTATAATCTATTCTAGTTATCATTGTTTCGAAAACTGGATATGCGTCTTAAGTCAAATAGAGCTTCCCAGTTTTAAAATTGATGAATTCTGTTTCGATTGATGCAAGATGAAGGGTTCAATAATCTGTTGAGTTTCTAAAGATTATCCTAAACATCTCAATACTAACTCAATTTTGGAATGAAAAGAAAAATTTGGAAGTAGACCATAACTGAATTTCAACAAATGATAAGTTTTGGAAAACAAATTCAGAGACTGTTCGTGATTCTCTTTCCCTATTTTTGAACAGTTTATCAGAAATAAACTTTTGACCCCATTACACCATGTAGGCACTGAGTCTGCATGTTCTCCTCGTCCCGCAGGGAGACGAGGTCCCCAGTTGGAGCTTATGTTGAAACAGAACTCGATTTTTTATTTTAAAAGATAAAAAAAAAATATCTCCCATACGACAAATTAGAAATGCCTTTGTGATTCATTTTTGGAAAAAATGGTTAAAATTCAAACGAACGTATGTTCCAAACACTTTTTCAAATAATATTGCAAATGAACTTTAATGATAAAACTTAAAGAAATGTTAAATTCGTATCGGGATATCGGGATTCGCAAGTTTTGTTTTAACAATTTTCAATGTAAATCAAATAGCGAAACCCTGATCTCCGATTTCCCGATTTATTAATCCTTGATTAATTCATAATCTATTCAAATCACACTTAAAAAAGGATTTTAAAACTTTAAGTTAATCAACTCGGGAAATTGCGATTCGCGATTACACAGAACAAATAAACTTAACATCATATTCTCCGATTTTCCGATCCGCGATTTCAATTAATTCCTAAGTAAGGTTTAAAGTCAATTTAATTAATGTTAAGTATGATTAAGAATAATAATCTCATCGGGAAATCGCAATTCGTGATTCTGCGAACAGTAAGTTTCATATCATCAAATATCTCGATTCCCCGATCCTCGTTTTCCCGATTTCTGATTTTTTGATGAACAAAATTATGAAAAGCTAAGCCGGATTAATTAAGATAATAATGGGTTTTAAACCAAATTAATACATCGCAATTTTGGCGATCGGGGTTTGCAATGACTTATTTTCTTGACATCAAAAGTCCCGAAACTCCGATGAAAGTGTTTTCAATTTTAAACCAACATTAATGTTAATTAACCACTCTTCAAAGCAAAGATTAAGGTTTTAAATTTTTAATAAATGAATCATTAATGCGATAATTTTCAATTTGGTAAGTTTCTATCATATTTAAAAATATCGCAAGAACTCAGGTACAAACATTAAATGCAGATTATCGGAAATATCTTTTTCATTTATTTCGTAACATATGAACAAATCTCGAGGAATTTACGATATATTCAAAATAATTGTGGAAACTTGTACATTATTTTGAAGATGAATTCTTCTCTGTTACAGGTATTCGATCGAATACAGAGTTTTCCTCCCCTTTTGGGCTATTCCATAATTGGCGGTTTTGCTTGCTCTGAAATCTTGCTGCTGAGGTACTGAACACAGAGCTGGTGAACATACAATCATGGCGCCTAAAAAAGCTTCAAAGAAAACCGAAGAACAGCTGGAAGGTGACATCATTTCAGACACTTTTGTAGCTGGAGTAGTTCACAATCTTAAATCATGGGTTGCAATTGCAGAGAAAATGGAAAATGAACTCGCATATTCTGACAATAGCACAGACAACCATCTCCGAGATATCGCCGAATCAGGTCTTCATAAGGTTGTAGCACGTCCGAGACTGGTTTCATATACATATATGATTGTCTGGGCACTGGATAAGGTGGACGTTCCGACAAGAACTATCCTAAACGAACAAGGAGCTATCATCGGCTCATTTAGGCCTGAACATATACAAGTAATGTATAATCTATCTCCAAATTATAGGCACACTTTTAATAAAGAATTTTTAGCTATTTTTCAACAAAAAGAATGTGTAGAAGGTGGCCAAGCATATTCTGATATGATAAAAGGATGGGCAAGAGATGAGAACAAATTTAGGGCCGATGCAAATGGGATATATGCCACTGCTTCATTAAATGAATACATGGTGTATGTAGGAATGATGTTATGTACACTCTTTGGTAGAAAAGATCCTTTTCATTTCAATGCAGATTGGACACCATTTTTAGAAGAGGTTTCAGAAGGACGTAATTTCAATTGGCATAAAATATTATCAGATAACATTACCTCAGAAGTTATAAACTACAAAACAGCTAGGGCAAAGGGACAGGTAGTAGCCTTTTATATGTCGGCTTATATAATGGATGCAGTTTTCTTTAAGACTCCATTCCCATTGATGAACTGGAGTTGGGATCCTTCCTGTACAGATCCTGTCCATAAGTATCATTCAGCTCTGTGGGAAGACAATGCCAAAGATAATTTTTATGAGGTAAGTCATTATGTTATAATTCCTCTACACAGAATATTATTCGGATGTGAACCTCCTCGAATTTCACATACTATTATAGAAAATCTCAAAACAGTCGCTGATTGCTTCATTGAAGAACATTTCTCATATGTTAGGATTTATGGATGTTCTATCCCACCACATGCTCTCCCAAAAATACTTCCAGATAGGTTAATTTGCAAAGAAGTAGCTTATCAGTTAGTAAATGGCGGTATTGGACTTGAATTGAAAGCTCAATAGAAGAAGTCATGGCCGTATTTTCCTGTTTATTTAGGAAAATTTGCTTTGTTAAACTTCGGTCATTCCAAGGCAGAAGCAAAATCATTGAGTGAAATAAAATTAGTAGATATAGAACACAGGAAACATGATCCATATCAAATTATAAATCGGCATGTTGCACAGTGTGGATTGAAAGCATATGAACATGAAGACTCTTTTTATGATGATATTTTTAGAAATTCTAAGTCCTATGAAGAAGTTCAGAGCAGGGTGCAAACCTTGTCACCTGATACACAGGTGGGGTTTGCATCTTTCCAAAGAAATAGAAGACAATGTTTACCAAATATTTTGCAGGGAGAAGTGTCAACATCAGAGCAAGAGATAGAAACCATTCCTCCTGGTTTCGAAACTATTATTCAATATGATACAAGTGACAAAGGTAAATTGAAAGATTCTGAGATGCCTCCTGAAGATACAGAAAGTTCACAGAACAAAGAAATACAAACAGAAAAAGGAAAAGGAGCAGAAACAAATCCCATACACCTTGATGATATTCCAGAAATAGTTGGGGGAACATCTTCAAGGGAACTTGGGAGTCCCATAACAGTATTAACCCCACTACAAGCTACTTTTGGAAATCCTCATGAGGGAGCTCTGTACATGAGTGACTTAGAACCAATTAGCAGAGATGAAATACCATCATCGGATTATTTTTTCAGCAAGAAAAGGAAATCTATGTTGAAACAGGAATTACATCCTGTAGGTGAAAGGACAGTTAAAAAACACAAAATTATTACTGATGGAAAAAAGCTTAAAGAAACTGAATTTGCTACAGAACTAGCAGGGACTTTGGGGGCCATAGCATCGGCAAATATGTACTTTATAGGAAATTTAATCACCATGATGGAGCAGAAAGATCAGGAAATTACACAGCTACAGGACAGACAGAAAGAAAATGAAAAATTGATTGAATGGGGTATACAAAAAGGTCTTGAGAAATCCAGGCTCAAAGATATACAAGAAATTAAAAAGTTAAATGAAAATTTAACTGAAGCAAAGCATATGATTCAAACTACCCAAGAACAAGTGCAGGCACTGGGCAATGAAAATAAATTGCTGAAAGACAAGATCATTTCAATTGCTAACCAAGTGATTGGAATAGATCAATTCAAGACTAAAGCAGCTGAGATATATGCTAATATCCAGGAAGAACAACAAAAGGTATTTTGCAATCTGGAAACCATACAGAGTTATTTTTATGAATCTAAAAGATCCATGGATGAGACAATGTTAAAAGAAATGGAAGCTATAGCGGTAAGAAATTCTTTCCAAAAGATACTCACTGCTTTACAGAAGGAGGAAATTGGAAAATCACAGAAGTTGTCTATTTCAGAGCAATTAAAAGGAGATGCAATGATAAAAGTTTGGAAAACAAACTTGGAAGGTTATAAAAAGATCACAAAAAATGTCAATGAAGATTGCCAAAAGATTTTTGATTCCATCGAAAAAGAATCAACACTTATCGGGACAGATGGATTCTCCAATTCATTAGGAGAGATTGACATTAACAGG
>ML785858.1:886886-896893 GCA_009831015.1 Picea engelmannii
GTAGAATGATGGAACCATTGTCACACTATCACTATGAGATATACCATTGTAAACCTATACCAATAAATCTGAACCATGCATCAACCTGTACCTCAACCTGTAATCAACATGTACCATAAACAAGTGCATCAACCATGCACCAACCTGTACCAAACAACCTGTAATCAACTTGTACCATAAAACAAGTGCATACAACCATGTACCAAGTATGTACCAATCATGTGTCAACTACTCATCAACTATGACTCATCAATATGTACCAACATCATCAACTATACACCTCATGCATGTGCCAACTCATCAACTACTTGTCTCAACCATGTACTCAACATGTACCTCAACCAAAAGCCCTCATCAATTTCATCATCCAAATCTTATTTGTAGCTCTGTAATAGACCTAGTGTATATGATCACATTCCTGCAAACCTTCCTTAACTTTAACAACAAGAGACTAGCATTTTCATCAAACTTTTCTTTAGTCTCACATACCTATTTTTGGATTAGTCAACAACCCTAACTTGAAGTAATCATAACTTTGAACCTATAATATATAAAGATATGAAACTGATACACAATGTTCTTCAGTTTTTTTTATGCAATTCCTCCAGGTGTCACTACAGGTAACCTCTCAAAAAGGGATTTATCGAAAAAAATGGCATACCTTACTGAATTCTGGCGTATTCTAGAGAGTGAACTTGTAGAGAGTTCCCCGCAAGAAAAATTTGTTAAATTGATATAAAAAAGTTACACAACATACTACATACTGTACCCTAACCAAAATATTTGGTATCACTGAATTTGGATCTGTTATGAAGAAGTTATGACGTTTTTACCGAATCACCTATTTTTTACTAGTTTCAGGACTAGCCACAAACCCTATTTTCCATGGAGTGTAACTCCCAAAATACAACGACCCACAAGCTGAATTTTTTACCACATATAATTGGGTATGTTTTCTCAATGGAATAGAAATTTCACGATCTGAATCATTATAGAAAAAAATGTATAGCTAAAATGGTGAGATGACCTGTAAATAACATACCTTAGAAAGCACCATCAAAATAATTTATCCCTCCTTGCATTTTGGCCTTCTTTTCTTCACCTTCCCTTAGAAATTCGGCTTAGATATCCTTGGTTACCTCAGACGCCTATATATATTCAATATTCTCAAATGTATCTAAAATGAGAGAGCCTTTCCTCTTATTTATACTCTCGAAGTAGCTTCCTTAAAAACATCTTCTAGGTCACTTGGCCCCACTTTCCTTATTTTAGGGTTAACCCACTTCTAATTTATCCATTAAATTTATTATCGAAATAATTTATTTTGTATTCACTTTGAATTATAATACACTCATTACTTCCCTTTATCATTTACCTTTTAAAATCTCTTAAACCACTTTGACTACTTTGACCTTTTGGGGCTTCTAGATGACATATGAGGGTCCTCCAACTTCGTAAGGCCATAACTCTCAAACAGTGAGGAGTTATGTGACGTTCCACATACCAACAGAAATGGAATGACATGTAATATCCATATAGAATAGTATTATCTGAAAATATATCATAACTCATATCATTACCCATCAAACAAACTTGGGTCCATTACCCAAACCTGGGGTCTCCAACTTCTCATGGTCATAACTCTCTAACCATGAGGAGTTATGTGACGTTCCACATACCACCGAAAATGGAATGAAAAGAACTATCCATCTAGGATAGTTTCCTTGACAAAACCACTATCCTTCATCTCATTATTTCACAATTAATCATGGGTTCTCTTACTTCGCAAAGCGTCTTCCCATGAGGGCTTTCACCATAAGGGGACCACTTTGGAGTTCATCCATATTTACTTCTTATCAACCATGACAAAACAATAATGAGTCATATTTACATCAAACAATCTTGGGTCCATTACCCAAACCTTTGTGATACGGAGCTTTCTTCAAGGGTTGACATCAATGACAACCAACCTTAATCAACATATATACATCTCCAACACCTTATCTATGTACTCACCCTGAGACAATGTCAATTTGTGATTTGTCACGTCTCTTGTTATTCTCATACCAAGGATTTTAATTGCAACACCCAAATCCTTCATAGAAAATTAATTAGCTAATTTCTTCTTGAGCACATTTATATCCTGCATATTAGACCCTACAACAAGCATGTCATATACATACAATAAAAAGATAATATAGCTTCCATTTTCTAGCCTTTTAAAATAAACATAGTGATCAGAATGGCATCTACTATAACCTTGTTCTGTCATAAACCTGCCAAACCTCAAATACCATTACCTTGGAGCTTTCTTTAGGACATACAATCTCTTCTTAAACCTGCATACCAAATTCCCCTTCCCTTTGACCTCATACCCATGTGGTTGTTGCATATAAATCTCTTCCTCCAAATCCCCATGGAGAAAAATTGTTTTTACATCTAACTGTTCAAGATACAAATATTCTACTATCACAAGACATAAAATAGTCCTAATTGAAGTCATTTTAATAACAGGGGAAAATATTTCATCAAAATCTATACCTTTCTTTTGTGCAAACCCCTTTACAACAAGTTTATTCTTGTACCTCTTTTTTCCTCCAGGTAACTGAACCAAATCCCAAGTCTGATTATTTACTAGGGAATCCATTTCCTCTTTCATACCTTGCTCCCACTTATTTTTGGTGTCTACCTGCATTGCCTCGTCATAACATTCTGGTTCACCAGAATCAATCAACAATAAATAATACAATGAAGGAGAGTGTCATTCAGGGAGTCTACTTAACCTAGTAGATATTCTAACAACACTTGCAAGAGTTTGAGGTTCTTGATGCTCTTGTTGTTGTACATTTTGATTTTCTGGTACCTTTGAAATTTATTTTTCAATGATCTTATAAAACACTTTGTATTCTAGTTTTTCTTTTTCTTGTATATTTCCCTGCAACTTATCTTTATACATGACCTTCTCATTGAATACGACATCTCTACTCCTAATGATTTTGTTATTTTCATAATCCCATAAGAAATAGCCAAAATCATTAACACTATATCCAATAAAGATACACTTCTTGGATTTTTCCACAAGCTTTGTTCTATTTTCTTTATCAATATGGACAAATGCTTCACAACCAAAAGTCTTCAAAAAACAATAGTTTACCTTTTTACCTGTCCATGCCTCCTCTGAAATTCCACCATCCAAATATCTTGAAGGTCCTTTTTTTATTAAGTAAACAACAATATCTACAGTATCTTCCCTAAACTATAAGGGAAACTAGCATGTAATCGCATACTCTTTGCACGCTCCATGATTGTCGTGTTCATCCTTTTTGACACACCATTTTCTTGTGGTGTTCATGGAACTGTTTTCTCTCTACGAATCCCATGTTATGAATAATAATCATCAAACTCCTTATTGCAATATTCACCTCCATTTTATGATCTGAGACACTTCAACCTTTTTCTTGTCTCATTCTCAACTAAATATTTTCATTTCTTAAAAGTATCAAAAACATCAGATTTTTGTCGAATGCAATAAACCCAAGTTTTTCTAGTTGCATCGTCAATAAAAGTAACATAATAATGAGAGACACCAAGAGATGATACCTAACATGGTCTCCATACATCTATATGCACAAGATCTAACCTTTCACTCTTCTTTTCTTTTCCAACTCTGAGAAATATGACTCTCTTTTATTTTCCATAAGCACAATGCTCACAAAAATATAAATCAATTTCTTTAAGATCTGGAAACAAATTTATTTTATGAAGTATATGCATCCCCTTCTCACTCATGTGTCCAAGACTATGATTCCACAATGTTGTATCCACTCATGTAGAAGATAAAGAGATAGAACAGACAGTATTACCAGTACATAAATACATTGTACCTACATTCTCTCATTTTGCTATCACCAGTGATCCTTTGGTGACCTTCCACATCTTATCTGTAAATATGGATATACAACCTTCACTTTCCAACTGCCTTGTTGAAATTTTATTTTTCCTTAGATCTTGAACATTTCTTACCTCTTTCAAAAACCATGGGTTTATATTCCTTTTCTTTATTTTTACCTTTATCATTCTAACAATTTTGCATGGTGCATCATCACCCAAATGAAAATGTCCAAAATCACCTTGAACATAATCTATAAAATGTTTCCTATGGGGTGTGGCATGAAACAAAGCCCGTGAATCTACTACCCAAGACTCAGAAATATTATCTATAGAAAGAATCAAAGCATCTTGTAACACATCACCTATTACATTTGCTCCTTGATTTTTCTCCTGATGTCTATCTCTTTGTTTATTTGGAGCTTTGTAGTCTTTCTTCAGATGTCTTTTTTTTCCACAATTCTAGCACTCTATCTTTCCCAGTATGGATTTGGATCTTCCCTTCCTATAATTCATGTGGTTCCCTGAGCCCTTTCCTATATCCTTTTAACTTCCCTTGTTCTCCATGTTTAACGCATTACCTAATGTCTCACTTGTGTTTTTCCAATGCATTCCCTCGCTTAGGATAACACCAACAACATCATCAAATTTTAAAGTGTTTGAATCAGAGATAGAGTTACTTATAGCCATGACCAAGCCATTCCAACTTTATAGTAATGAGCACAATATTAGAAGATCCCTGACCTCATCATCAAGGTCCACTTTTACAGAACTTATTTTATTAGTAGCCATTTTAAATTAATTTAAATGATTTGCAACAGACCCACCTTCTAACATCTTCATATTAAATAATATCATCAATAGAAATAGCTTATTGGACACCAAGGATTTTTCATATAGATTAACCAATGCATCCATCATCTTCTTCGTTGTCTTTTCTTTTAAAATATTGAAATTCATCGACACTGCTAGGCTTAGCTCTATCGTTCCTAGTGCCTTTATGTCAAGAAACTCCCATTCTTCGTCCTTCATGGCTATCAGCTTTCTATTCCACCCAATGGTAGGAGTAGATATTTCTGATATAAATAATCTTCCATATGAATCTCCCATAACTTGTAGTTTTGGCCGTTAAATTTCTCGACCCTAAAATTTCCATATTCTGTCATTGCTCCCACTCAAACCAAGAACCCTTTTTTCCTCCGAGTTACCTTTCTCTTTGATACTAGTTGTTATAAAAATAGGATCGCAGAGCAATAAAATAAAACAAATGTGGAAATAAAACACATAAGATACACAATACAATAGAGACATAGATATATGTGGTTCACCAAGTGTGGGCCATGTCCACCAGAAAAATTGCCCGGTCATTCATTTCTTATTATCCAACAAATGAAAGGATACAACCTACAACACACCCTCTATAACTTCCTCTTCTTTCTCTCATAATCTCCTCACTCAGAATACAATATTCGCAATAATACCTAGATGCAATATCTTTCCCTCATAAAATAGGGTTTCCTTCTAGGGAAAAAAACCCTAACATAACTTCTACCGTCAGATATGTGACCGTATAATGAACAGTCCAGATTTACTATGAAATTACAATATACATTTACAAGGAAAAAATTCCTTTAGGGGCTTCGCCCCCGAACCCCCGCTTTCCCCCAAACCCCCCAACCGAGGGGATAGCCCCCCTTGCACTCCCCCACGTGGAGGGGTGTACAGTCTTCCATGGTGTAAAGTCTTCATAGGGTATAAACACATCTGAAAACAAATACCTTTGAATCAAGAAGATAATCAGGCTCAAAAACCAACAAGATTCATCGTCTCATGGAAGGGTACTTCTATCCACCACCCAACTCATCATGATGAAGATCATCACCTATAATATTAGAGGGATCAATAGAAGGTCCAAACAAAGGACCCTTCAAGACAATATTTGTGTAGAGAATCCAGAAATCCTACTCTTACATGAAACAAAATGTGTTGGGGAAGTCGTTGAGGACATTTTTAGCAATGTTGGAGGAATTGTAAATCCATTCACACATATTCAAATGGTGTTGCATGGGGCTTGGACACATTATGTAACCCTTCCACTGTCATTATAGATCAAGCTTTTTCCACAGTTGGTACACTCACAGTCCACTTCTAGGCCCTAGGATCTAACAAATATGGAATGATTACAAATGCATATGGACCGCAAAGTTCCCAAGACAAAGACATATTCCTGCACAGGATATCTACAGTAAGTTCATTGTTGGGATTGATGCACTGGATAATAGGGGTAGAATTAAACATCATTCTCATGCTGGAGGAAAATACTGGTGGCACAAATTGGATAGATCAGGACAATGGTAAGTTTAGAGCACTAATATACCAACTAAAGTTGATAGACATAGAAACTAGAAATGGAATTTTCACTTGGTCCAACCGAAGGTCTAGCCCCTAACATGTCACAAGTAGATTAGATCACTTCCTCATCTCTAAATCATTATTGATGGATAATCTTGTGTTAGAATCCAACATCCTCCCAAAAGCTAGTTCAGATCACTGGCCAATCTCTCTCTGGTTAGACACGGGATCTATACCCAATCTCAAGCCCTTTGGATTCAAAAAGTTCTGGCTCACCCACCTGGATTTTCAAGAACTCTCCATAACATGGTGGAGGCAGGTAGAAATAGACCACAGCACGTGCATGTATAAATTCCAGCAAATACTAAAAAAATTCAAATGGCATCTAAAGAGCTAGAATAAAAATATGTTTGGTAATATCTTCCAGAAAAATAAGGGAATCGAGCAACGCCTAGAGAACCTGCAACAAGAATTTATTTTGTAGGGAAGGAAGACAGAGTCGGCAAAGGAGGAAGAAAATTTATAGGCATATATAGAGGAGCTCCAGAAGCAAGAGGAGATACTTTGGAGAAAGAAATCCAGAGTACAATGGCTTAAGGAGGGTGAAAAGAACACCAAGTTATTCCACCACTCCATGGTGCACAGGCAATATATCAAAAAAATTACCAAACTAAAAGATAACTAGGGTAACCCCATTCTGGATCATGCAAGCATAGAAGCTAATATGATGAACTACTACAAATATATCCTCACAGAACCTATAAAGCACAGAATGTTAGCCATATGCAAGATTACCTGGCATATCCCCTCCCTGATCACAAAGGAACAAAATTAAACATTGATGAGGCCAATGGAATAAGAGGAAGTTGATCAAGAAGTTAAAGAGATGCCACTAGGTAAGGCCCCGAGGCCGGATGGCTTTACAACAAAAAAATTTCACTATTGTTGGTCGTTGATCGGGGAAGAAGTCTCGCAAGTAGTAGAGGAATCCAGAACATCTGGACAAGTCCTCTCAGCTTTCAAATCCACTTTCCTCACTTTAATCCCAAAGGAATAAATAGTAACCCATCCAAAGCAGTTCTAGCCCATATCCCTCTGCAATGTGATCTATAAAATTATCACAAAAGTAATATCTCTATGGTTCAAACCGATTTTTCCCTTCATCATATCGAAGGAGAAATCAGGCTACATGGAGGGACCCCAAATCATGGATAGTGTCATCCTAGCACATGAGGTTATACACTCATTCAAGTCAACTCTTACCCTAGGTATGCTCATCAAACTTGACCTCTCTAAATCCTTTGACAAAATAAGATGGAAATATATGTGCTTCCTCCTCGAAGCCTTTGGTTTTGACACCACCTCAATAGCTTGGATCATGCATCTCACTTCTTCATCCTTCTTCTCCATTCTATTTAAAAAAGTTCCCTCCCAACCCTTTTCCCCCATCAGAGGCATTCGTCAAGGGGACCCCCTTTCCCCTTTCCTTTTTTTCATAATGGATGAAGGCATTGGTCAGTACATTAATGCCTCAGTTGAGGATGACACCCTCAAAGGTCTACCTCTTCACAATCTCCAGTCAGATCCCTCTCACAGTTAATTTGTGGATGATACCTTGTTGATGAATACCCCCACTGCCCAGGAGGCTAAAAATCTCAAGATGATTCTCACAGTATTTGCATAAGCTTCGGGAACCTTCCTAAATCTAGACAAGTAGTAACTTTACTTATTCAATACCCCGATGGAAATCCAAACACACGTCTCCAAAATTATGGGGATCCCCAAGATCTCCCTTCCATCCAATTATCTCGGTATCCCCCTCATGGGCGAAACCACTCAACACATCTCTTGGGATAGCCTCCTGCTATCCATCTCCAACCATTTAAACAATTGGACCTTCCACTCCCTCAACCTTGTAGATTGACTAGTCCTTTTAAATTGGGTACTTAAAGCCCTATCGACATACCTCTTTACCACCTTGGTAGCACCTCATTCAATCATCAAAGCCATCAGGAACCTCCAAAAAAATTTTCTCTTGCATGGACACCATCCGGAAAAGAAGTGAGCTCTAGTAGGATGGGATAAAATCTATCAGACTAAATCAATTGGTGCACTAGATCTTAGGGACCCAGGAAATCTTAATCGCACAATGGGGGAAAAACGTTGGTGGTGCTAGCTCAAACACCCCACAGAGCTATGGGAAAAATTTTGGAAACTCAAATATGCACCTACCACTAGTGAGGACCTTCTCATCAGACTCAATTATTTGATCCAGGGATCCAACATATAGAACATTTCTTGGTGTAACCAACCTCTTATACATAAACATTCTTTTTGGGAGATACAGAATGGAGAGAAGCCCTTATTCTGGCAAGACTCCTGGCAGCAATTACGACCACTACACTCAATAGAAGAGCTAAGCCCCCTTCACCAACAAATGAAATCAATGGACACACTACATGTAAAGGATCTTTGGAAGGAAAACTTGTTGCAACACCCCTCGCGTGTATGGAAGACCCAACCCCATGAACTAAGCATACAAGAAGAAACCAATACGCAGCCCTGGAGGGATTGTGCACTACAACAAAAGATCTACATTAGTGATGATTTCGACATCCTCAAGTGGGGACACTCGCCAATAGGTAACTTCTTAGTCAAAGAATCATACCATCTCCAAGAAAATTACCACATGCAACCTAAAGAGCAAATATGGGGTAAAATATGGAACTCCAAATTATGGTCGAAAGTCTCCCTTTTCTCTAGATAATTGTACAAAACCGCATTCGCACTTGGAATAATCCATGGAAACGAGGTTTTGTGGGACCTTCAATATGCCTCCTCTATCGACAACAAGAGGAAACAATGGAGCCCATCTTAAATAAATTTTCTCACAGTGAAGTCATCTGGGACATGGCAACGCATATAATGCATCGTTCTAACATGAACAAAGCTAGCATTGTCAGCAGTATTCAAAACTGGGACTCCATTGCCTACCAAAACCAAATCTTAGATCACATCTGGCAACTGCTACCAGGATTTATAGTCTATAAAATATGGAGAGAGAAACAAACAAAGTTTTCACTCTACTTCCTCCCCTCCCCACTCTACTTGGGAAAATATCCTCACCCTCATTCAGGAAACAATCAGAGTTGAGCCCTAGACACTAGATGATATGAACTGCAATCCCCCCCTGAAAGTCACATAATCTTGGCCCAGAAACTAAACCTTCATGTTCGTCCCCACCAAGCCCTCTCTCATCCAGCCAAGCATCCCTGCATACCTCTCTCTTGGTCCCCTCCCCCTCCAGGATTTTTCAAATTAAATTTCGATGGCTCCTCGAAGGGAAATCCTGGGCTAGTTGGTTTTGGAGAAGTTATCCAAGACAGTGCAGGGAGAATTCTACACATCACAGTAGGTTACCTGGGAATCAATACAAAAATGTAGCAGAAATTCAAAGCCTCCTTAAAGGAATCAAATTGTCAATCAGTGACAACATCCATCAGCTCATAGTGGAAGAGGACTCCCAGGTAACAATCCATCTTGTCACAAAAATCATCCATGGCTCACACCCTAAATAGTTTCCCCAATCTGGAGACTCTTGAGACTATTGGAGGAATTTTTTTCCCTCCTTCAACCGAGCCTCACCTTAATCCCCTCACATGTGAAAAGAGAAGCAAATAATATATAAGATTTCCTAGCTAATGAGGGCGTAAACTCAAAGGATGAGATGATTTAATTGGATGCTTGAATATCCTCAGCCCCCCAGT
>ML785858.1:897011-935802 GCA_009831015.1 Picea engelmannii
CCACATGTGACCCAAGTTATTAATAAGGCATGTTGCCACATTTTTATTAATTGGATTGGTTTTCATTGATGTGAACCCTTGAAGAAAGTCTGGTAGCACAATGGTTTGGGTAATGGAACCAAGTTTGTTTTATGGATAATGATATGAGTTTTGATATATTTTTAGATAATACTATTCTGTATGGATAGTACTTGTCATTTTATTTATGGTGGCATGTGGAACGTCACATAACTCCTCATGGTTAGAGAGTTATGGCCATGTGAAGCTGGAGAAAGGTTTGGGTAATGGACCCAAGTTTGTTTGATGGATAATAGTATGCATTTTGATATATTTTCAGGTAAGAATATTCTATATGAATAGTACATGTCATACCATTTTCGATGGTATGTGGAACGCCACATAACTCCTCATGGTTAGAGAGTTATGACCATGTGAAGTCGGAGAACCCTCATGAGTCATCTAGAAGCCCTAAAAGGTCAAAGTAGTCCAAGTGGTTTAAGATATTTTTAGAAGGTAAATAATAAAGTGAAGTGATGAGTGTACCATAAGTCAAATTGAATACAAAATAAATTATTTAAATAATAAATTCAATGGATAAATTACTAAATGGACACGTGGTTAGAAGTGGGTTAGCCCTAAAATAAAGAAAGTGGTTTAATATGGTTAGAAGGTAACCCCTTGAGGTAAAGTGAAGTGATGAGTGTACTATAAGTCAAAGTGGATACAAAATAAATTATTTAAATAATAAATTTAATGGTTACTAAGTGGACAAGTGGTTAGAAGTGGGTTAACCCTAAAATAAGGAAAGTGGGTTAAGATGGTTAAAAGGTAACCCCTTGAGGAAGCTACATGAAAGTATAAATAAGAGGCAAAGGTCTCTCATTTTTAGTCACACTTGAGCATATCGAATACCTACAAGTGACTAAGGTAACAAAATCATATCTAAGCCGAATTTCAGAGGGAAGGTGAACTAAAGAAGGCCAAAATTCAAGGGAGGATAAATTATTTTGATGATGTTTTCTAAAGTATGTTATTTACAAGTCATCTCACCATTTTCGCAATAAATTTTTTTCTAGAATGATTCAGACCGTGAAATTGGGAGGTCATTGACAAAACATATCCAAGTAGTTGTGATAAACATTTTAGCGTTTGGATCATTTTTTGGAGTTACACTCTGTGAAAAATAGGGTTTGTGGCTAGTCTTGAAACTAGTCTAAAACAAGTGTTTCGGGTAAAAACGTCATAACTTCTTCATAACAGATCCAAATTCAGTAAGAACAAAAGTATTGGTTAGAGAAAATTCCATAGTATGGTGTGTACCATTTTCA
This sequence comes from Picea engelmannii, assembly GCA_009831015.1. NCBI lineage: Eukaryota > Viridiplantae > Streptophyta > Pinopsida > Pinales > Pinaceae > Picea > Picea engelmannii. The sequence continues at coordinate 898,340 of ML785858.1, forward strand.
TATCTATACAACAAATAGTCCATGCGGGGAATTCTCTACAATTTCGATCTCTAGAGTAATCCAAAATTCAACAAGGTGTGTCATTTTTGCTATAACTCAAATTCTGAGAGATTCCAAGTAGCGAAATCTGGAGGAATTGCACAAACGACACTAAAGAAAATTATGAACCATTTTTAGATATGTATTCATTACAGGTACATAGTTATGATTATTTCAAGTTAGGGTTGTTGACTAATCCAAAATTAGTCATGTGAGACTAAAGTAAAGTTTGATAAAATGATAGTCTCTTGTTGTTAAAGGTAAGGAAGGTTTTTAGGTATGTGATCATATACACCAGGTCTATTACAGAGTTACAAATCAGATTTGGATGATGAAATTGATGAGGGATTTTGGTTGAGGTATGTTACAGATAGAGGTTGTATAACATTGAGGGTTGTGGCACATGGTTTGATGTAATGGTTTATGGTATTTGGTTATGGATAGTGTGATGTATTGATAGAGAAATTTTTATGGTTATATTGGTATATGTATTTGGTATATGGTTGAGGTACATGTTTGGTAGATGGTTGAGATAAGTAGTTGATGAGTTGGCACATACATGAGGTGTATAGTTGATCATGTTGGTACATCTTGATGATTCATAGTTTATGTGTATTTGATGCATGATTGGTACATATTTGGTGCATGGTTGATGCACTCGTTGATGGTACAGGTTGAGGTACAGGTTGGTGCAGGGTTGATGCACTTACTTATGGTACAGGATGATTGCACGTTGAGGTACAGGTTGGTACATGGTTTATGCACTTGTTTATGGTACATGTTGATTACATGTTGTTTGGTACAGGTTGATTGGTACATGTTTACAACAGTATATATCACAGTGATAGTGTGACATTGGTTCCATCATTCTACTTCTATTTCAGGGTGGTTGGATGGGGCAAGGACAGGTGGTTGTAGCCACCTTTCGGTTGTAGCCGGAAAATATAGGGGGTTTAATCCTCCTTCTGGTGGTAGCCATAGAATTGTGGAGTTGGATCTTCCCTCAGGTTGTATCCTGAGAAAGTAGGGGGTTGGAGCCTCCTTCCAATTATAGTTGGAAAACAAAGGAAGTTGGTGCTTCCAATGAATGTAATTCTTAAATACATATAATAAAAATCATTCTATGGTTTTCTTCTGCTTTGGGTTTCCATGTAAAAACACTGGTGTAATGTGTATGTGTATGATTGTTTATTTGTTCATTATTTATTTACTCTGCAACTATTGGATGATAATGTTACATTGGTATAACACTTGCATTTTGTGGTTAAAAATGATTGTATTTCTTTATTATCGATTCACCCCCCTCTTAGTAATCCAACAATTGATATCAGAGTAGGTTCCTTCAGGAAAACATTTAAACACTAGAAGGAGATCATGGATTATTCTGAGAATGGAGTACCAATGTTTAATGGTCAAAATGGTTTAAAGTGTGAGATGTGAAGCAGAAGGATGAAACTATTTTTATAGGCACATGGGAATTATATTTGGCTATCAATTGTTACAAGATATGATAGTTCAAAAAGGGAAAAGACTGTAGCCAAGAAGGAATTGAAGAAGAATAACAAAATAGAAATGAATTTCATCTGGGAAGGATTATCTAATCCGGTAAGAGAAAAGGTTGGTAAATGATCATTAGCCAAAGAATTTTGGGATAAGTTAGATGACATATATTCTTCACCCATCGCAAATTCAGAAAATGCCAAAGAAAATACAGATACAAATCAAGAAGAATTATGTTCACCATGTCAAATTAGATTCAGAAGATGAAGAGTACATAATCACCAGAGGTATGTTGTTTTTCTTTAATTGTGAAAAACACGAACATCTTGAAATAGAATGCCATGACGGAAATGAGACAGAAAAACTAATTGAAAAGGAAGACAATTATGAAGCAGAATTGACTAGTTCTTTAGATGAACTAAGAGAAGAAAATAAGTGACTTAAGAAAGAAATGATGAAACAAAAGGAAAGTGTTCACATTTTTTAAGAAGCCCAACAGGTCATCAAGAAATTAAGAACTTGGCTAGAACAAGCCAGAAATATCGAAGAAAACATTAAATATCAAAAGAAGTATTTGGAAGCCAACATAGCAGCACAGAAGGAAGAAGCAAAAATGAGAGAGAAGATACTGGCAGATCATCTTAAGGAAAGAAATAATGATCTAAACCATCTTGAGGCAGAGTTTGGTCAAGAATATAAAGGACTTGAAGAAGAAATAATCACATGAAAAATTCATCTTGGAGAAGCAAAAAGAATAGAAGAAGTCATGAAGTCTGAGATAATGAATAAAGAAGAAGAGGTTGAGAAGTTTGAAGAAGAAGTTGTCGCATTGAGAAGTAAAATCGTCAAGCTCAACACAAATGTTGAAGAGACATAAACATCCACATCAGTTATAGATAATGCAGAGAAGCACTCTAGTTTGCTAGAAAAGAAGAATGAAGAAAATATAAAGAGTTATGTAGAAGTACTCAAATGAAATAATCATGGTCAGCCAGAATCTAAGAAAACTATTGAAGATACATCTTCGAGAAGAACATCTATGTTCAAGCCACAAAGAAGCTTCAATCATGATCATGATTAGTCAAGGAATAAATTCAGAAGGACTACACCACAAAGAAGATCATTCACTCCCAGGTATGCAAATTTCTTTTATGGTCATTGTTTTTATTCTACTAATTTTGGACATAAGCTTGCAGATTGTAGGGATTATAAAAGAAATGTTCAAGTAATAAGTGTTTATGTGGCCCCACGTAACATTGAATGTTACAAATGTCATAAATATGGACACATAGATAGTGATTGTAGAAGCATGATCGATACTTCCATTAAAGAGAACGCTAATATCAGATATAAGAAAGTATGGATAAGAACAGGTGAACAAAGACCAGGTACCAGAGATCGCATGATCCGGATTATTTTAGGCACAAAATGAGAGTGGAGATATAATAAAGCAATGTACAGAGATATCTCAGATATCCAGTAATATAACAAAAATGTATGAGAGATGCAACCATAAACACAGAGATACAGTAATACACAATTTTCTATTAATGAGTGAAAAATGTACAAAGACTATAAAATTACAGAGTGAAAGACTCGCTAGAATGGTGGCAGCTTATCTTTGAGAAGAGATGTGTCTGCTACTCGCATTCACAAGAAGATGATTTTACAATGAGGCTCCAAATGCCTTTTTATCATAAAGAAAATCCAAAACCCTAACCCCGAAAGATGAAAATCCAACAGTTTTGTGGACCCCGTTTTGGATAGTTTGGTGTATCAACTTCCCGGGAGCGTAACTTTGGCATACGATCTTTGTTTGAGGCGCACGATAGCCCGTTGGAAATGTATCATTGAGGAGATTAATTTAAGGGTTTCAATCAGATCCTTCAAATATCATTGAGAATCTTGATCCAAAAAAACCTTCATTTAGGCCCTCAAAATGACCCTGGAAGTTAAAAAATGCTATAAATAGTAAATTGCCAGAAAATTGTTTTTTTCCAGTTGTAAAAGGTGGGTGGCCACCGATATCCACCTAGATAAATGATCCCTCCTTAGGAAGAAATGGTATCCATTTCATTGAGTTCCCGAGGGAGAGGGAAAAACGTTTTTTGAATCTGCATCTTGATGAGTTGCTTGCCTTGTTGGAGAAGTTGCATTGCTTAGCTTGTTAAAGGTTGTCATGAACATGTGGTTGGAAGGGTTGGACCTTTTTAACCAATATAGATACATGAAATGCATGTGTGCAGAAGGAACATTTACACTTTGTTGCAATATTGATGACTTACTTCTGTTGATCCAGGTGGATATCGGTGGCCACCCACCTTTTTCAATGGGCTCAACACAATTTTCTGGCAATTTTGGCAATTTACTATTTTTAGCAGTTTTTAACTTCTGGGGCCATTTTGAGGGCCTAAATGAAGGTTTTTCAAGATAGAGGTTCTCAATGATAGCCAAAGGCTCTGATTGAGCCCCCTAAATGAATCTCCTCGACGATACCTTTCCAATGAGCTATTGTGCGCCTAAAACGGAGATCGTATGCAAAAATTACAATGTTGAGAAGTTGATGTACTAACTTACCCAAACGAGGCCCACATGACTTTTGGCGCTTCATCTCCTAGGGTTAGGTTTTTGGATGTCTAGGTGTTTGACATTCCTGTTTATTGTAAAAAGGCCTTCATAGCGTCATTGTAATCATCTTCTTGCAAATGTGAGTATTCGTCACATCTCTTCGCAGAGATAAGATGCCACCATTCTAGCGAGTCTTTCACTCTGTACTTTTACAGTCTCTATACATTTCTTTCATTAATAGAAATCCTGTATTGCTGTATTTATGTGTTTATGGTTGCATATCTGATACATTTTTGTTATATTATTGGATATCCATGATATCTCTGTGCATTTCTTTATTATATCTCCGCTCTCATTTCACGACAAAAATAATCTGTATCAGTGGTATCAGAGCAGGTTCCTCTTGATCGTTTTTTCAATGCATGTCCCCGACGAGGTCCGAGTATAGAAAGTTGGGTCTCGAGCTTGTCTCTCTTGAAGACGATCTCTCTCACACGCCCAATAAACCCTCCATGTCGCAAAAAAAGAAAAATGGCAGAGAAGACGATCCTATAAATATGTTGCTAGAGCAAGCTCTCATGCGATAGAGGGATGAAATGATGGAGAATTTTTCCCACATCCTTTAATTCTTTCTGATAGCAACAGGCGCATATTCATCAAACAACCACTTTGGAAGCACCTCTCCTTTCAAGGTATAGTTTAATTTTCATATTCTCGTATTTGAAGGTCAGATAGATGCGGATGCCCTAGACAAATGGTTAAATTTGTTAGAAGGTTATTTATTTGTTCATAATTTTTTCAACAAGGAAAATATCACCTTCGCACTCCTTAAAGCTATCCTCCATGTCAAACATTGGTGGGAAACTTACTGGGAGAAAAGTTCCATAGAGGAGTCTAGAATATATGGGATCGAGCCCACTTGGGATTTCTGTGTGGATGCGGTAAAGGAACAATATTACTTGTTGGAAACTATGAGGACCAGTACATAATATGGACCACACTACGGTGAGAGAGAGGCCAAGAAGTTCCAGATTTCACCAATACCTTCCATACCTTACGCATCAATATGGGTATCAAAGAATCTAAACGACATTTGGTTTTGAAATACCGTGGGGCTCTACACAGATACATCCAAACTGAAATGGATTTTCTGCACATCTCATCACTCGGTGCTTCTTATCGATATGTTGCTAAAATTGAGCAGAAATTTAAGCACCAGAACAAATGGAAGTTTGAGTCTAGAAATCCACAACAACCAAAGTATGACAAAGATGACCCTAACAAAAATTCTTCTAAAAACCAGTCCAAGCCACAAGAAAAGAAGGGTCATGGGAAGACAAAGAAGGACACCAGAAAATGGTGTGATTTCCACAAAATCCCCTGGAACAAAACTGAGGAATGCCTCCCAAAACAGTCATTGGTGGCCAAGATCAAATACAAGGAGTCGAACCCTGACTCAGAATCTGATTATGAAAATATTGGTAAAAGACAGATCATCGACGCAGACCCCGCTGCTATTTTCATGACCACAACAATTCAACCAGAAGAACCAACAGATCCTGAAGAGGGGGACTGCATTTTTCATTCACAGATGTGGGTGAAGGGGACCCTGCTGCATTTTATTGTTGATAGCGGAAGCCAAAAGAACCTCATCTCAACAGAGTTCGTCAAACGGTTGAGATTGTTGACAAGACCACACCAGCAACCATACAGCATCGGATGGCTTTGCCAAGGACGAGATCTTTGTGTCAGCCAACAATGTTGATTTTCATACGACATCCAACCCTTCAAGGATGAGGTATTATGTGATGTCTCCACACTAGATGTATGTGATGTTCTCTTGGGATAGGCATATATGTGGAGATGCCATGTTGTTTATGAGTCTTGACCCCGTAGTGTCATTGTTACTTTAGGGGCTCATCTCTACAGAATACCAGAGGTAGTTCCAACTATTGTTCCACCTAAACAATGCCGCATGGTAGTATCTCATACTACAAAATTCATCTTCTTCACAATCTGTTCAAAAGGTGAACAGAAGGATATTGCAACCACTATAGCCTTGGCACAAGCACCCTCTATCCAACAGAAGCAGGTCGACAAGATTGTAGAAAAGTGTAAATATTTCTTCTACACACAGGAATCTCATGTATCCAATCTAGTTAAAAAGGTTCAACCCTTCCAGCCACATGTTCGTGACAACCTTCAACAAGTTAAGCAACGCAACTTCTCCAACAACGCAAGCAACTCATCAAGGCACAGATTTAGCAAACGCTTTTCCCTCTCCCTCGGGCACTCAATGCAATGGATACCATTGCTTCCTAAGGAGGGAGGATTGATATAGGTGGATAAAGGTGGCCACCCACCTTTTCCAACTGGCTCAAAACAGTTTTCTGGCAGTTTTGGTAATTTACTATTTTTAACAGTTTTTAACTTACGGGGCCATTTTGAGGGCCTAAATGATTATTTTTTGGGATAGAGGTTCTCAATGATATCCAAAGGCTCTAATTGATCCCCTTAAATGAATCTCCTTGAAAATACCTTTCCAACGAGCTATTGTGAGCCTAAAACGGAGATCGTATGCAAAATTTGCGACCCCGAGAACTTGACGTACTAACTTACCCAAACGGGGCCCACATGACTTTTGGCACTTCATCTCCTAGGGTTAGGTTTTTGGATGTATAGGTTTTTTGATATTCTTGTTTATTATAAAAATTCATTTAGAGCCTCATTGTAATCATCTTCTTGCGAATGTGAGTAGTCGTCACATCTCTTCTCAAAGATAAGCTGCCACCATTCTAGCGAGTCTTTCACTCTATACTTTTACAGTCTCTGTACATTTCTTTAATTAATAGAAATCGTGTATTACTATATATCTGTGTTTTTGGTTTCATCTCTGATACATTTCTGTTATATTATTGGATATCCGTGATATCTCTGTGCATTTATTTATTATATCTCCGCTCTCATTTCATGCTGAAAATAATTTGGATCATCAGTTGGATAGAAGGTGCTTGGGTCGAGGCTGTAGTGGTTGCAGTATCCTTCTATTCACCTTTTGAACAGATTGTGAAGAAGTTGATTTTTTTAGTATGAGATACTACCTTGTGACACTGTTTAGATGGAACAGTAGTCGAAACTACCTCTAGTATTCTGTAGAGATGACCCCCCAAAGAAACAATGACACTGCGGGGTCGAGACTCATAAACAGCATGGTGCTTCCACATATATGGTTGGCCCAAGAGAACATCAAAAAAATCCAATGGTGAAACATCACATAATATTTCATCCTTGAAGGGATGGATGTCGTATGACAATCGACATTTTTGGCTGACACGGAGATCTCGTCCCTGGCGAAGCCACCCAATGTTGTATGGTTGCGGGTGTGGTGTTGTCGACAATCCCAACTATTTGATGACCTTTGTTGAGATGAGGTTCTTCTAGCTTCCTCTATTAACAATAAAATTAAGCAGGTTCCCCTTCACCCACATCTGTGAATGAAAAAGGTGCTCCCCCTCTTCCGGATCTATTGGTTCTTCTGGTTGAATTGTTGTGGTCGTGACAATAATAGTGGGGTTTGCGTCGATGATCTGTCTTTTACCAGTATTTTCAGAATCAGATTCTGAATCAAGGTTTGGCTCCTTGTCTTTGATCTCAACCACCAATGACTGTTTTGAGCGACATTCCTCGATGTTGTGCCAAGGGATTTTGTGGAAATCGCACCATTTTCTAGTGTCCTTCTTTGTCGTCCCGTGACCCTTCTTTTCTTGTGACTTGGACTGGTTTTCAAAAGACTAATTGTTAGGGTCGTCTTTATCATACTTTGGTTGTTGCATATTTGCAGACCCAAACTCCCATTTGTTCTGGTGCTTAAATTTATGGTCCATTTTAACATCATATCAATAAACAACATCGAGTGATGAGATGTCCATAAAATCCATTTCAGTTTGGATGTATCTATGTAGAGCCCCACGGTATTTCAAAACCAAATTTCATTCAGATTCTTTGATACCCAACTTGGTTCACAAGGTATCGAAGGTATTGGTGAACTTTGGAACTGCTTAGCCCCTCTCTCTCTACAGTGTGGTCCATCTCATGTACTGGTCCTCATAGTTTCCAACATGGTAATATTGTTCTTTTACCACATCCACAAAAAAAATCCCAAGTGGACTCAGCCCCATATATTCTACACTCCTCTATGGAACTTTGCTCCCAGTAAGTTTCCCACCAATGTTTGACATGGGGGAGAGATTTAAGGAGTGTGAAGGTGATATTTTCCCTGTCAGAAAAATTATGAACAAAGAAATAACCTTCTAACAGATTTAACCATTTGTCTAAGGCATTTGCATATATCTAACCTTAAAATATGGGAATATCAAAATTAACTTGTACCTTGAAAGGAGAGGTGCTTCCAAAGTGGCTATTTGATGAAGATGCATCTGTTTCTATCGATAGGAATTGAATGATGTGGGAAAAATTCTCCATCATTTCATCCCTCTGTCGCGTGAGAGCTTGCTCAAGCAACATATTGATAGAATCGTCTGCATCATCATTTTTATTTTCTTCCACCGTGGAGGGTTTCTTGGGCATTCAAGAGAAATTTTATTCAAGAGATACAAGCTCGAGACCCAACTTGCTATACTCGGACCTCGTCAAGGACATGCACTGAAAAAAAAAATAATCAAGAGAAGCCTGCTCTGATACCATTGATCCAGTTTATTTTCAGCATGAAATGAGAGCAGAGATATAATAAAGCAATGTACAGAGATATCTTGGATATCCAGTAATATAACAAAAATGTATCAAATATGCAACCATAAACACAGAGATACAGTAATACACAATTTTCTATTAATGAGCGAAAATGTACAGAGACTGTAAAAATACAGAGTGAAAGACTCGCTAGAATGGTGGCAGCTTATCTTTGAGAAGAGATGTGTCCGCTACTCGCATTCGCAAGAAGATGGTTTTGCAATGAGGGTCCAAATGATTTTTTATCATAAAGAAAATCCAAAACCCTAACCCCATAATATGAAAAGCCAACAGTTTTGTGGACCTCGTTTTGGGTAGTTTGGTGTATCAACTTCCCGAGGGTGTAACTTTGGCATACGATCTCTGTTTGGGACGCAAGATAGCTCGTTGGAAAGGTATCATCGAGGATATTCATTTAGGGGGATAAATCAGAGCCTTTGGCTATAATTGAGAAGTGGGATCCAAAAAAACCTTCATTTAGTCCCTCAAAATGGCCCCGGAAGTTAAAAACTGCTACAAGTAGTAAATTACCAAAATTGTCAAAAAAAATGTTTTGAGCTAGTTGGAAAAGGTGGGTGGCCACTGATATCCATCTGGATCATTGCAATATTGGAAATAAAATGATATAAAGAAAATTCTACATAGAAAAATAAAGATTTCAGATACAAAAATGTTTGGAAATAACTGAAACAAAAGAAGGACGGGTAAATAAGGAACAGGTTGAAGAGATTGTACTTTCAGGCATTGTAGTGAAAGATGAATCCATAGATAGAAAGAAATAAGTGTTGGCATAGGGGCATACCTAGGTTTCAACGCTACAACAGCGCACCAACAAAACCCTAACTATCGTCCCTTTCGGAAACACCTGCGAAGCAGATGAAGTCTCACCCGAGGTAGAGGCAGGGGTGGTTGCAGGACTCAAGTGTCTGCAACCTTAGTTGGGACATAGATATGTGATTATATCACTTATAGAGAACTTAGAATCGTTCATTCATCAATATTCAACCCTTATTATACTTCGCAGATAGCATAGAGCATCGCAACATTCACTTAGACCTAAGGTAGTTCAACACTTAGCAACAGTAAAACAGATCAGATCCGGAAGATCAACACTAAGCATCCTCATTCATTTCAGATCTAACATTCACACACCTCTAAGAAGCACAAAGCATAATTATATCTATCTAAATATATCAAAGCACTTAGCAAAAGAAGGGATAAACACATCAAGTCGAAGCACAAAGCATAACACACAGATTTATGTGGTTCACCCCCACCTTGGGGCTACATCCACCAACTCTTCTTCTTTATTAGTGTATTCAATTGGTTACAGCAGAGAGCCACCAAAAACCTTCTTCTCATAGGACAGAACATCTGCGCAGCTCGCTAGATCCCTCTTCCTTTCATTACAGCACAAAACCTTCCACAACTCCTTACAACGACTTGCACTTAGCTCTGCAAGCCTCTTACAGTCATGCACAAAGCACTTACAAAATATATTAGCACTTAGCTTGCATCACATACATTTATATCCTCTTCTGATAGATGCCTAGGTATCTATTTATACATTACAAAAGTGGACCTAAGTGTGGGTAAACCCACAGGCCAACATCCCTTTCCCATTACATATTCCCAAAAACCCAAAAGGGGCTCAAAAGTGGGCCGAGATTTTGCAATCTCTGCTTTGTATGGCGCTCCATATTCAACAGGTTGTCGAAGTCCCAAAAATGGTCAATCATGACCAAGTATCTCCAAAAACTTGGTCAGGGGCCAACAGGCCCCCAACACTCACCTATGACTCATCCCAAGTCACTCTGGTCTGATCAACTTTGCCTCGAATGCCTCGAGCTTGGCTCGAGATGCTTCGACCTAATTTTGTGCTACAACCTCTTACTTGGAAAACCCCTGGATGAGTGCGTCATTGATGGGTCCCTCTAGGCGTTGTTCTACTGAACTCACAACTTGTTCTAGCTCTGCTCCTCGGCTTTCAACCTCTGTGAACAGCTAACATGCCTTATCTTGCACCGGTTGAATTCGTTGAGTCATGTCCATCACTTTTCTCTAGATCATATGGATCTATTGTTGGGTCATGCGCTGCTCATGAGATCTCTTCAATCTTTCTACGGGTGATAGGGCCTTCATATGCATCTGTAGCTTTTCAGCTTCATACTTCACCTCCTGGAGCTGCGACTCCAATTTATATAACTCTGGGTTCTTGGTGAGGTTCTCATATGTCTGAGCATTGCGGCTACTCAGTTGCTTGCACTCCAAGGGAAGATCTTTCAGTCTGTCAATTACGTTGCTGGCAGTTATTTCTCTTTGGTCTCTGATCTCCTGTGGGGTCTGAAGTACTGCGCGAAGCTCTATATCTGCAATGCATTACTGGAGCTTTTGGATCACTTCTTCCAGTTGTGCCACCTGATGTGGAACTTGTTCTTCTGTCTATAATTTGACGATGGTCACAGAGCGAAGTGATCTGTTGACCAGTTTCTTTATTTCGAGTTGCTCAGCGAGAAACTTTTCCTTGCTTTATTGTAGCTCTTCTTTCTCTGCATCTCATTTTTCTTGGAGAGAAATCTTTTCTTGTTATGACATGTTGCATTTCTCCATAAGAACTCCCTGTACCTGCGTTAAATCCTGAGTGGATTTCTCTGCTTCATATTGCATTTTTCGAAGTCGAGCCTCAACTGAATCCACGATCCGGTAGAGTTGATTTCGCTCATCTCCTACTTTTGGTGTTCCGACTGACAGGGGCACAGTGGAGACTGAACGCTTCAATTGAATTTTCTGCTGCACTCCTTGGAGCTCTATCTCGATCTGAATATACATTTTCTCTTTCTTAGTCTCTTGCTTCTCTACTATCTCCATCGTAGCATCATTCAGAGCTGCGACGATGAAGTTGAAGTCATCTGGGGTCAATGTCGTCTACATCTTAGTCACGGGAGATATTTGTTAGCACAGGGGCAGACCTGGGGTCCAACGCTACAACATCACACCAACAAAACCCTAACTATCGACCCTTTCAGCAACACCTGCGAAGCAAATGAAGTCTCACCTGAGGTAAAGACAGGGGTGGTTGGAGGACTCAAGTGTCTGCAACCTTAGTTGGGACACAGATCTATGATTATATCACTTACAGAGCACTTAGAATCGTTCATTTGTCAATATTCAACCCTTATTATACTTCACAGATAGCACAGAGCATCGCAGCATTCACTTAGATCTAAGGTAGTTCATCACTTAGCAACAGTAAAACAGATCAGATCTAGAAGATCGGCACTAAGAATCCTCATTCATGTCAAATATAACATTCACACACCTATAAGAAGCACAAAGAATAATTATATCTATCTAAATATATCAAAACACTTAGCAAAAAAAGGGATAAACACATCGAGTCGAAGCACAAAGCATAACACACAGATTTACGTGGTTCACCCCAACCCTGGGGGCTATGTCCACCAACTCTTCTTCTTTATTAGTGTCTTCAATCGGTTACAGCACAGAGCCACTAAAAACCTTCTTCACATAGGACAGAATATCTACGCATCTCGCTAGATCCTTCTTCCTTGTGTTACAACACAAAGCCTTCCACAACTCCTTACAATGACTTGCACTTAGCTCTGCAAACCTCTTACAGTCATGCACAGAGCACTTACAAAATCTAATAGCACTTAGCTTACATCACATAAATTTATATCCTCTTCCGATAGATGCCTAGGTATCTATTTATACATTACAAAAGTGGGCCTAAGCATGGGTAAACCCATGGGCTAACATCCCTTTCCGATTACATATTCCCAAAAATCCAAAAGGGGCCCAAAAGTGGGTCGATATTCCACAATCTCCACTTCATCTGGCGCTCCATATTCGATAGGTTGTCGAAGTCCCAAAAATGGTCAATCATGACCAAGTATCTCCCAAAAATTGGTCAAGGGCCAACAATAAGTTAGAGCTCAGAGAGATGATGAAACTACCAATGAAGATGATGATTAATACACATCAGAGCAAGAATTTTTTCTGAGTCATCCGACTTAGAGACTCCCAGGTAATGTGAATATTAGATAGGGGGAGTCTATGCAATAGCTGGTAAAAACCAAAGAACCATCCTTCGAGTAGCTTGGAGAGTTTGAGAATATAGATCCAGAGCAGTCAGTTAGAAGAAGTACAATTTGATAGATTAATCAAGACTTCATGATAGTATAGTGATAAATGGGTCGACATTATGGACAGTTGCGCAAGTAGAGACTTGGACAATATGGACAAAGATGGATTCATAAGAACACTTAGTAGGTTTGGACAGATATATGATAGTGGATGAAAGCATGGATTCATATATTGTTTCAGAGAGTAGTTCAGAGACAAAGAAACATTATCATAATGGATGATAATTACACAAGAAATGGCTCGAAATATGCTAATGGATTCCAAATTGACAGATATTTTTTGAACACGTGCAGTGCATACAACAGTTTGTTGACGATTAAAAATGTTAACGAAGTTTCCCACAAAGTGTTGCTAAAGCCTACTATTATAAAAAATAAATAATACTAGGAGGTGGGACACCCTTGAACTATTGTGTTAGCGCCAATTCTCACAAGTCATAAGCGCCAAGCGCAGCACACAGAAAAGGTCCATTTCGGGTCTAAAATCAAGCGAGCGGGCATTTTTTTGTTAATGGCGAGAATCCATAGATGCAGCAGATCGACGGTCATCGGGTAGGCCTAAGTCATGGAATTGCACGAGGTATAGTGCATGGGCTCATTTCTTATCACGAAGGTCGCGAAATGATTATCCCTTTAGCGATTTTGGCTACCAGGACTTCAAAGGACAAAGGGTTGATCTCTTCCACTACATTTTGAAACCCCGAAACGCGAAATGTAAAATCCACCCAAGAGCCTTCTGGTATTTCGGCTACCGGGATTTCAAGAGACGAAGGGGTCATTCCTCCACTGCATTAGGAATCGCCAAAATGTGAAATGTAAAAGCCACCCAGGAGCCTTTCGGTATTTCAGCTACCAGGATGTCAAGAGACGAAGGGGTCATTCCTCCACTACATCGGGAATCATCGAAACCCAAAACACGAAATGTAAAAGTTGCCCAAGAGCCATTTTTGCATTTCGGCTATCGGGACATCAAATAACAAAGGAGTAGCTCCTCCACTACATTGGGAATCCCCGAAACCCGAAGCACGAAATGTAAAATCCACCCAGGAGCCTTTTGGTATTTTGGCTACCGGGATGTCAAGAGACAAAAGGTCGTTCCTCCACTACATCAAGAATCACCGAAACACAAAATGTAAAAGCTGCCCGGGAGCCATTTTAGCATTTCAGCTACCGGGACATCAAAGAACAAAGGAGTAGCTCCTCCACTGCATCGAGAATCCCTGAAACCCGAAGCGCAAAATGTGAAAAGCGCCCAGGAGCCATTTTGGCGTTTCGACTATCGGGTCTTCAAAGGACAAAGGGGTCACTCCTCCATTGCATCGGGAATCCTCGAAACCCGAAACACGAAATGTAAAAGCTGCCTAGGAGACTTTCGGTATTTTGGCTACCGGGATGTCGAGAGACCAAGGGGTCACTCCTCCATTGCATCGGGAATCCCTGAAACCCGAAACATGAAATGTAAACACCGCCCAGGAGCCTTTCGGTATTTCGGCTACTGGGATGTCAAGAGACCAAGGGGTCACTCTTCCACTGCATCAGGAATCCCCGAAACCCGAAACATGAAATGTAAAAGATTCCCAGGAGTCTTTCGGTATTTCGGCTACCGAGATGTCGAGAGACCAAGGGGTCATTCCTCCACTGTATCGAGAATCCCCGAAACACGAAACGCAAGATGTAAAAGCGCCCAGGAGCCATTTTGGCATTTTGGCTATCGGGATTTCAAAGGACACGAGGTCTCTCTCTTTATGTTTTCAATCTCGGCTACCCTCCATGGAAAAAATAGTTAATGAATATTGATCAGGTGGTTGAGACCTCAGCTCAAGCCATGAATGTAGGGCATGGAGGTTCTAGCAGGCAGTCTGCCCAAGATCGTCCTATGTGAAAGTTTTCCTAAAAGAGCCATGTTGAGTTAATATGGCGTCTGACAAAGGAGTTCCATCTGGGTTTGAATAAGGAGCCTACACATGCTAATTTGGACTTTAATGTCTCAGCTACCTTCCTGCTGCGAAGGTGGAAAATTTCCCTGAGTATATATACTCAGTTTTTGTATTTCTGTAAGCATCGATGGTAGATCTAAGCTCCAGACTATAAATATTTAACAAAGCCTCTGGTTCTCTGGCTATACAATGATATTTTGAGATTTCTTGTTTAATGGCAACCAGCCTCCTTCTTTCCTTGTTCCTCTGAATCTGAAAGCCTGGGTATGGATGATCCAGTCGAGTGTTGTTGTAACTATATGATGCATGTTTGATTGTATTAGTTCTACAACATTTGAGGTTTACTTTGAAGCTTCTCTGATCTAAGAGGATCTCATATCTGAGACTTTTCCTCTTTCTTTCCCTCCACTTACTCACCACTATGCAAAATTTACTGGCTTAAGTTAAATCAAGACCTCACATGTCCTTGTTGTTCCAACCCAGTTTTCTGAGTGAGCAATATTGTTCTAAGTTTACTTCCATTCGATCACCCCCTTTATAAAAAAATCGTGAAATAAACTGATGGGCCTCAAGCTTACTCTTGTTGCAATCCAAGAGTGACTTCTAAAGCCAACATTTATGGCGTCGTTGTTGGGGACGAAGTTGAAAATTTTCCCTGGGATTGAATGACATTGAGCCTCTGATTCTGAAGGTACATCAGGCATCATAGCCTTACAAGATTTCTACTGTGCACCTGGTGACTCCATTGTGAATAATCCACTGTAGCAAACCTACTATTTTAGTTGTGGCTTCCAGAGGTAGACACACGTGGTCCCATCCATAACTGCCTCTAGCTACACCTGAAGCTGATCTGGAGGTGATTTTCAAAAAAGGAAAGGCCTCTTAAGGAGAAAATTACACTGCCAAACCAGGTAATCTGTCATATCCTTCTGTAGGAACTCCATTTTCTTCTTCTCAACTTCCTAGTAGACCTTTTTCTAAACTATCTCATTTCCTGAATTTCGGGAGTGTTTCTGTTGAGTTTTCCCCTCCTGGTCTAGGATTGGAGGGAGAAATCCTTGTCACTCCCTCTCCCCTGAAGTTGTACCTTGGTGTAGACCCAGGACCACAGAAGATTTCCCCACTCCTAGCTTTACAACTCCTCCTCTTATTACTATTGTTGCTACTGCACAGAGAGAAGCATTTGCTAACTCAAGCCCTTTAGCCTTCTCTCTGAATCCCCCATTGTTTCCCCTTCTACCTGGAAGCTTATTTCCAGTATCCCCTATTCGAGCTCCTTCTCCTTCGAGTTCTCATCCACCTAATATTCCTATGGCAGGAGAAAATCCTCCCATGACCATAATGGAGGCTATAATAGCTACTAGGTATGCTCCCCTTGTGTTACCTCAGCCTCTCAATGCCCTTCCAGCAAATGGCTACCTTAAGCAGCTGCCCAAGTTTACAGGCGAAGGGGACATAGCTACAGAAGAACACCTTGAAGCCTTTTATAGTTTTACAGATAATCATGTTATCATGCATGCAAACGTATGGATGAGAATTTTCATCCATAGCCTTGAAGGCGAGGCTATAAAGTGGTTTAGGGCCCTACCTCCTGGATCTATTGATGGGATTGAGGATTTGGATAATGCCTTTTTGAGACAGTGGGGAGACAAAAAAGACTTCATGTATTACATGACAGAGTTTGGGTCTTTGAAGAGAAAGGAAGGAGAGTCTATCTCTGACTTCTCCAAGAGATTCAATAAAATGTACAATAATATCCCCACTTAAATAAAGCCCTCAGAAGCCTCTGCTAAAATCACTTATGCTAGCACTTTTCATCCCGATTTCTGCCTTCTGTTGAGGGAAAGGAGAGAAACTACTCTGGCTCACATGCAGGATGCAGCTGTGGAAGTAGAATCTAACATACTGGTTATTGACCGACTCAAGAATAAGGCTTATAGAGACATACCCAGGAAGAGACCTGAAGCCTCCCCATCCAATTCCTCTCTCCTCCCCCTTCATACGGATGAGGTAACTAAAGTGCTAAAATCGCTTTCGCCTAGAATGGAAAGGTGGGAGTTAGAAGGGAAGCCCATGTACAGAAATCCCCAAAATACTGATAACAAAGGCTTCAAGAGGCCTAGCAACAATGTGCCACATTCTTTGCCAAGGGAACAAAGGAGCAAAGACATAGATGAGCATAGGATTCAAACCCCTCTCCAAAATAACCTAGTTGCTCATGAGGAAGGAGAGGAGATAGATGAGCTCGACCCTGAAATTCATTGTATTGAAGACACCTTCCCTTTTCCCCATTTGACTCAATCTATATATGAATAATCCATTATGAACAGTCAATTCAATGAGTTGGGTAAAGGGGAAAAGGCCAACAACACTCCTAACAGATATCATCTCAGGTCAAATAAGAAAGAAGGAAATTTTGATAGCCATGATCAGCCTCTCATAGAGGAAAAATCTGCTAAGCCCATAAGAATCACTACTAAAGAGAAGAAAACTCAGAATACTTCACCAACAGCCAAAGAACCTGTCTCTGAGGTAAGGGAAGCTCCTAAGCCATTTCCCTTCTTTAGTTTTGAGCATGAAATTCAAAAGATTAGAATTCTCATACCCCTTTTAGAGCTAGTTAAAAATGAAGATTTCAAAAAGTCCCTCTCCAAGCTACTACAATCTGAGTCCCCCCAGCCTTCTACAGACTCAGTAAATCTTCAAGATGAAAAGACAACAGTCGTCCTAGGTCCCATGGTAGAATATAGAGATGATTCATCCCCTCCCTTCTACACATCCCTGAACATACATGATAAAGTATTGCATAATTGCCTCATGGATTCAAGAGCTTCCCACAACCTTATGCCCAAAATAGTCATGGAAGAATTGGGACTGGAAGTGACAAAGGCTTATCACAATTTATACTCTTTTGATTCAAGGAGGGTGAAATGCCTTGGAGTCATCAAAGACTTGGTGGTTTCTTTATTTCAGCTACCAATGAAGAGTGTGTTCATGGAAATTGTAGTAGCTGATGTTCCCCCCAAGTTTGGAATGTTGTTGTCAAGATCTTGGATTAAAAAACTTGGAGTAACATTACAAATGGATCTCACATATGCCACCATTCCAGTCTTTGGAGGGGAACACAGGAGGTTGTACAGAGAAACTTAGCTAGCCTGCATTGTCAGTGATGAAGCAGACCCCACTAATCACCCCATCTTTGCACTTGACACTGATTTTGGGTCTTGTTTATTGCAGATCACTGAGACTCCTGAAACCCCTTTTCAAATCAGAAATCAACCCATATCTAATCACGAGATACCTTCTCCAACCACCTTTGTTTGGAAAATGTTCTTCGACGGAGCTTCTTCTAGCGAAGGCGTTGGCACTAGAGTGGTTCTTGTGTTCCCTTAGCAGGAAACCATATCCCTGTCATACAAGTTGGAATTTGAAGCTACCAATAATGTGGCAGAATATGAAGCTCTTGTTCTGGGTATGAGGTCTGCAAAAGAAATGGGAACTAAGGAGGTAGCAGTGTTCGGATATGCTGAGTTGATAATCCAGCAAGTCAAAAATTCTTATCGGGCTAAGCATCCTCGGCTTAGGGGTTACAGAAATGAGGTGTGGGACCTGATTGATAATTTATTCTAGTCTATCAACATTTATTTTATTCCTAGAGAGGAAAATACTTTTGTCAATTCCTTAGTTGTCTCAGCTAGTCTGTTCAAGATCCCTCTGTCACCTAAGACCAAATATGAGGTTGAGATAAGATATAGGCCATCCATCCCAGACAATATCAAGCATTGGAAGTTATTTGAAGACGATCTTGAAATCGAAAAATTTCTTCAGTTCGTTGACAAATTTTCTACATTGCACATTGATCAGGATCCTGATCTCAAAGGTCACCCTCACCCTGAGGTATTTTTAAATAAAATCGCTAATCATCATATTATTCATCTACATAGAAATCACATTCCGAAGGGACTGGTCCCTTTAGAAAGACTGTTTGATGGGAATGATGTGGTAGTAAAGGGTGTGGTTTCAAATGGAGATGATGATACAACAGAGTGTAGTATCGGCACACAGGAGGAGCCTAAGTTTGTCAAGTTGTCAAGCAGTTTGACCAAAGAGAAGAGGGATGAATATCCCAAGTTGTTAAAGGAATTTGTTGATGTGTTTGCATGGACCTATGAAGACCTCAAGACATATGACACATCTGTCATTGAACATAAGATCCCACTAAAGGGAGAGGCTAAGCCATTTAGGCAGAAGCTAAGACAGATAAATTCCATGTTGTTTCATGCCATGGAGAGAGAAGTGAAGAAGTTGTTATATGCCCAAATCATTGTCCCCTTGAGATATTCTGAGTGGGTGGCCAATTTAGTCCCGGTGAGGAAGAAAAGTGGAGAAATCAAGCTCTGTGTTGATTTCAGGAACCTGAACAGGAGCTCAAAGAAAGAAAACTATCCCTTGCCCAACATGGAACACATATTGCAAAGGGTAACTGGTGCATCTAGGATATCCATGATCGATGGTTTTTCTGGCTATAATCAAATATCAGTCATGCCTGAGGATAGAGAAAAAAAAACCTTCACTACTCCTTGGAGCACATTCATGTATGCCAAAATGCCTTTTGGATTAATGAATGCAGGAGAAACATTTCAGCGAGACATGGACATAGCCTTCATCGGGGAGAAAGATCAGTTTGTGGTGATATATCTAGATGACATCACAGTCTTCTCCAAGTTTGATAAAGAGCACCACTGTCACTTGAGGAAAGTTTTCTTGAAGTGCTGGAGGTTTGGCCTATCATTGAATCCCAAGAAATATTTGTTTGCTATGAAGGAGGGGAAGATGTTAGGCCATATAGTATCAACAGGGGGAGTGAGAATTGATCTCAGCAGGGTAGAGGCAATTCAGACTCTGTCACTTCCCATGTCTAGAAAGGAAGTTCAGGATTTTTTAGGGAAGATTAACTTTCTGAGGAGGTTCGTCTCAAATTTTGCTGAGGTGGTGAAACACATCACAGCCATGCTCAGAAAGGGAAATGAAGTAAAATGGACTGCTAAACCCAGGGAATCTTTTGTCCAAATAAAGAAGGCATTGACTTAGGCACATGTGTTGATCAATCCTGATTATTCCAAGGATTTCCTAATTTTTTTCTTTTTCTTCTTTTGATACAGTAGCAGCGGTCTTATTGCAGAAAAAATGGGGAAGGGTGAGAGCAACCCATTTCCTTCTTTAGTAAGGCATTAAGAGATGCAGAAATCAGGTACGAGATCATAGAGAAGCAGGCCTATGCCTTGGTGAAATCTCTCAAATATTTCAGAGTCTATGTCTTGCACTCAAGAGTGACTGCATACGTTCCTTCAACCTCTGTGAAGGACATCCTTATATAGCCTGACATAGATGGGAGAAGAGGTAAATTTATTGCCAATATCCTGGAGTTTGACCTGGAGATAAAGCCCACCAAGTTTGTAAAAGGGCAGGGTTTATCCAAGCTATTGGTTGAATCCAATTGCAAGGCCTTAGGGGTTAGCTTCATCAACGCTTGCTTAGAAAATCAACAAGCTGAGTCACCCAACAAAAGCTCTCGGGGTGGCTTATCACTAGCAGAATGAAACTGGTACATAGACATTTTGTACTTTCTGGAAGAGTTGAAGCCTCCTGATGGAATGGCAAAAAGCAAGGCAAGGGATTTAAAGCTCAAGGCGGTCAGATATTGCCTTATTGACCAAGTCTTGCACTAGAGAGATGGGGTGTTTCTGAGGTGTCTGAATCCACAAGAATCCCAGAAAGTTATGTTTGATTTCCACAGTAGCCTTTGTGGAGGGCATAATTTCTAGAAGACTACAACCCACAAAATTCTCAGGGTTGGGTACTACTGGCCCACCTTATTCACTGATTTCTACAAAGAAGTCAGAGCTTGCATCAAATGCCAAAGGTTCTCAGGAAAGCAGTATCTCAAATCTCTGCCACTACACCCTGTAGTAGCTTCAACACGCTTTCAATAGTGGGGGTTGGACTTCATTGGGGAAATTCATCCTCCTTCAAGTGGTCAGCATAGATGGATCATGACTACAACAGACGATTTAACCAAGTGGATAGAAGCTTCCCCCACTAGGAGTGCTTCGCACAAGGTGATTATCATCTTCTTGGAGGATATCATAGCTAGATTTGGTTGTCCCGGTAGAATTGTCACTGATAATTCCACTTATTTCAAGTCTGAGCCTCTGGTTAAGTTCTGTGAGCAGTTTGGGATTTCAATAATTCACTCCACTCCCTATTATCCTCAAGGAAATGGACTGGCAAAATCTTCCAATAAAATTATAATCAAACTCATTAAAAGGTTATTGGAAGAAAATAAGAGGGCCAAGGATTCAAAGCTCAAATTCTCTCTATGGGACAATCGAGTGACAACAAAGAAGTCCCTGGGCACCTCACCTTTTCAACTTGTTTATGGGACAGAGGTTGTTTTTCCCATTCATCTTTCTTTACCTATAGCGAAATTATTTCATCATGAAAGAGAGCCAGACCATATGATCAGAAGAATTCATCAAGTGGTGGAACTACAACATATCAGGGAGTAGGTACGGGACTTATCTCAAAGTCATCGACAGAAGATCAAGAAGGATTTTGACAGGAAGGTCAGGAAGGAGGAATTTGAGCTGGGAGATTTGGTGCTTAAGTGGGATGCACCCAGGCAGGATAGGGGCAAACACAGCAAGTTTGATGCACTCTGGATTGGGCCCTTCAAAATCTCTGAGGTATTCTTAAATAACACGTACAGGTTGCAGGATTTGGAGGGTGAAGAAGTCTTTAGCGACCCAGTAAATGGGTATTTCCTGAAGAAATGTTTTGTTTGAGCCTTAGATGGCTCCTTTGTTTTGTAAATATTGTCTCTATTGTTTTTCTGTTTATTTTTGGCTTAATAAATGACTCCATAACCCAATAGAACGCAACTGGAACTACAGAAGGAGTTCTTAGAGCATCGCAAGGACGACTCTATCCCCCATGGAGCCTAATGTTAGTGCCAATTCTTGCAAGTCATGAGTGTCGAGCGCAGCACACAAAAAAGGTCCATTTCGGGTCTAAAATCAAGCGAGCGGGCATTTTGTTGTCAATGGCGAGAATCCACAGATGGGGAAGATCAACGGTCATCAGGTAGGATTGAGTCGTGGAATTGCACGAGGTATAGTGCATGGGCTCATTTCTTATCACCAAGGTCACGAATTTATTAGCCCTTTCACAATTTCAGCTACCGGGACTTCAAAGGACAAAGGGTTTCTCTCTTCCACTACATTTTGAAACCCCGAAATGTGAAATGTAAAAGCCACCCAGGAGCCTTTCATTGTTTTGGCTACTGGGATGAGAAGAGACGAAGGGGTCATTCCTCCACTGCATCGGTAATCGCCAAAACCTGAAACATGAAATGTAAAAGCCACCCAGGAGACTTTCGGTATTTTGGCTACCGGGATGCCAAGAGACGAAGGGGTCATTCCTCCACTGCATCAGGAATCGCCAAAACCCGAACCACGAAATGTAAAATCTGCCCGGGAGCTGTTTCTCCATTTCGGCTACCGGGACATCAAAGAACAAAGGAGTAGCTCCTCCACTGCATCGGTAATCCCTGAAACCTGAAGCACGAAATGTAAAAGCCACCCAGGAGTCTTTCGGTATTTTGGCTACCGGGATGTCAAGAGACAAAGGGTCGTTCCTCCACTGCATCGGGAATCGCCGAAACCCGAAATGAGAAATGTAAAAGCTGCCCGGGAGCCATTTCGGCATTTCAGCTACCGGGACATCAAAGAACAAAGGACAAAGGGGTCACTCCTCCACTGCATCGGGAATCCCCAAAACCCGAAGCGTGAAATGTGAAAAGCGCCCAGGAGCTATTTTGGCATTTCGGCTACCGGGGCTTCAAAGGACAAAGGGGTCACTCCTCCACTGCATCGGGAATCCCCGAAACCCAAAACACAAAATGTAAAAGTCACTAAGGAGCCTTTCAGTATTTCGACTACTGAGATGTCGAGAGACCAAGGGGTCACTCCTCCACTGCATCGGGAATCCCCGAAACCTGAAACACGAAATGTAAATGCCACCCAGGAGCCTTTTGGTATTTCGGCTAACGAGATGTTGAGAGAACAAGGGGTCACTCTTCCACCGCATCGGGAATCCCTGAAACCCAAAACATGAAATGTAAAAGATGCCCAGGAGCCTTTTGGTATTTCGACTACCGGGATGTCGAGAGACCAAAGGGTCATTCCTCCACTGTATCGGGAATCCCCGAAACCCGAAACACGAGATGTAAAAGCGCCCGGGAGCCATTTCGTCATTTCAGCTACCGAGACTTCAAAGGACACAGGGTCTCTCTCTTTATGTTTTCAGTCTCAGCTACCCTCCATGGAAAAAGCAGTTAATGAATATTGAGCAAGTGGTTGAGACCTCAGCTCAAGCCATGAATGCAGGGCATGGAGGTTCTGGCAGGCAGATTGCCCAAGATCATCCTATGTGCAAGTTTTCCTAAAAGAGCCATGTTGAGTTAAGATGGTGTTTGATGAAGGAGTTATGTCTGGGTTTGACTGAGGAGCCTGCACATGCTAATTTGGACTTTAATGTCTCAACTACCTTCCTGTTGCGAAGGTGGCAAATTGCCCTGAGTATATATACTTAGTTTTGGTATTTCTATAAGAATCGATGGTAGAGCTAAGCTCCCGATTGTAAATCTTTAACAAAGCCTCTGGTTCTCTGGTTATACAATGATATTTTTAGATTTCTTGTTTAATGGCGACCAGCCTCCTCCTTTCCTTGTTCCTTTGAATCTGAAAGCCTGGGTATGGATGATCCAGTCGGGTGTTGTTGTAACTATATGATGCATGTTTGATTGTATTAGTTCTGCAACATTTGAGGTTTACTTTGAAGTTTCTCCAGTCTGAGAGGATCTCATATCTGAGACTTTTCCCCTTTCTTCCCCTCCACTTACTCACCACTATGCAAAATTTGTTGGATTAAGTTAAATCAAGACCTCACATGTCCTTGTTGTTCCAACCCAATTTTCTGAGTGAGCGATATTGTTCTTAATTTACTTCCATTCGATCACCCCCTTTATAAAAAAAATCATGACATAAAATGATGGGTCTCAGGCTTACTCCTATTGCAATCCAGGAGTGACTTCTGCAGCCAACATATTGAATATAAGATCTGTTTATTTTTTATATTGTGATGATGTGCGACACGACTTACATGGTTGATGAGATCTTGTAGTTATTGGCTATGATTTGAGTTTATTGGTTCCTCATGTTACTACAACCTATGCTATTCATTGATCTCATTGTTATTTGTTCTTACTACACCTGCACAACAAACATGTTAGTTAAACTACATAAAAGGAAGTTTGAATAAAGGCAAAATTACTATAACAAATGAAAAAGAGAAAGGGATCTAACTTTGCAATTTTACTATACCGCATGCAAACAATTGGATAGAAATAAGAAAAATGCAACAGTTGCATAGGGGAAGGATTTAAACTATCCTATATACTACTATATGCATGAAATACGTTAATGGTTATGCGATTTTTTTTTAGTTATATGATATGAAATGGAATACGGTGGTCGCGCTATTGGATTTTAATGTGGTGATGGTTCCGATACATCGTTTGATTAATGGTTTTAATGAAGAATTTGTTGGCATGTACTATTGGATTAATGAAATGTGGGTGGAGGCAATGTGCATTTACTACACGTCACCTTTACTCCTCCCATTAGCCGCCACCCTAGTCGGGTTGTTGCTTGATCTTGTTGTTGTGGTTATGCTCTGATTTCTTAGTAGAGAGGAACCACTCGGCCAACTCACGTTTTAAGGAATTTGATTACAGGTATGTGTTTTTTTGTCCATTCGTGACTCTTCTCTGGTTATGAAATAATTACTAGCTCAGGTGTATTGGTTTGTGTTTTCCTAAGTATTGCAACTGTGCAAAAATGTGTTCTTGGAATGAAGCATGGATGGTCCTCCCTGCAATAATTTTGAATTCGTAGAAGTTATTGGACATCCTGGGTGGTATCTCTTTGTTATCCTTGTTGTTTTAGTTGGAGGGTTTGTGTTTGGTCTTGATTGGATAGCTATCTTCACGCACTAGTCACTAAATCCAGTCTTTGGCTTTTATGGTTTTAATGGTTGAAGGCATTTTGTGCCACTGTGTTTTGTTCACTTGGGTATTGGTTGATTTCACCACTAAGGGTCATGAAATGGGTTTTCCTATTCTTACTCAGCCCTATCTTTACCTCTGTTCTATGGTTGTTTGATCAAAGAGCACGAGGGTTATGCCATGCATGCATTAAATAACATTGCCAGGCCAAATTAGAGCCTCACCCTCTGTTATGGCCCCCTGTCATGGATTTGTTACCTGTCCACGAATGAATCATCGCTCTCTCTCTATGTACACCATTGGCCTCAGAGTTTTCACCACTACAAGGAGTTGGCTTTGTTCTCCCTGTGTTGGCTACAAGACAAACCCTTAGCCTCCAGTCTGAAGTTGTGGAGGGAAGATTGTCGGGCCTGTCAAGTTTACTGTGTGTGATGGTAGACTGAATGTATCGTCTATTAATTTGAGTAAAGACTCGCCCAGTTAGTCATGTGACAGTTGTGATGGTTTTGCATCTAGTTGTTGCCTATGTTATAAAAAGGATAAACCCTGCATTGTATTTGCACAACTCAAACACACAGTCTCTTTCCTTGTGCTTAAAAACTCAATATTGTTAATTAAGAGATTCGTTGCATCGATTCAAATTGATGTGTGGGTATGCGTGGTTACCATGGCTTGTTAAGGTCGATTGGTTTTGACGATAGTGGTGAATTGGTCGGTTATTACACATTCATTGGTATTTTTGTGCTAAGGATTGTTTGGATGATTAACTAGCATTGGTTACAAATGCTTGATGTTTCTCATGCATACTGCATTGTGTGTGTGGTGTTTATGTCATGATAACTGTCAGTTGTTTTGGGGTCGAATGGTTATGGTAACCAGGAAGACTTTATGAACGACATCCACTACATACTTATGATTGTATGATTGTATAAGCCAAGTGTACACAGCATAGTCAATTACAGTTTTCGAAGCAATATTGTATTAGGTTGATGGCTCAGGACGATGGGTTGAGTTATTGTCGTCACTGTGTGTTTGTCTTTGTAAAGTGGAAATGTTGCAACGTGGTGTTTTTTTGGCTACGCACTGTATAATATGGATGGATTGGGTTTCACACTCAAGGATACCCACAAGGTTTTAAGCATGTTTGTTGTTGCATCCTGATCATTTGTTGAGATAGGCTTATTTTGTATACCTCGTAGTGTTGGATGGGTGGCCCATCTTTTTAGAGTCACATAAAATTGGGCTTGCACAAGATGGGGTTACACTTGCATGATTGAATTATTCAACGCATAACTTGTGTTGAAATGGTGGTTGTTGTCAATTTAAGTGTCAATTCAGTTTTAGCAATTTGATCTTGATTATTTGGTTACTACCTATATATGTTTAATGAATATCATTGCATTTAAAATGACAAGCCTGATTGCAGTGATAGTGTGACTTCATTGTCAATTTTGGAAACATGACTTTGAGTATATTTGTTGATTGAAGTAATTTATGGGAAATGGTTGATTTCGATGGTTAACAGAGTGGAATGTTTATTGTTCGAAAAATTTTATAAGATGCAAAGAAAGGAACAAAATCTCCTTTACAGATTGTGTGAAATTCATATTGTCTTGTGATGACACTATATTGGATATTCGATTATGAAAAGTGAACTAGTTAAATACACAAGAATTGTTATTTGGTTGCAATGATTGTTGGTTGGTGCATCTCTTTTCGCAGAATGTTTTATGGATCACTTAATTAATTTCATGAAAATTAATCGTTCTTCTTCCCTTCCATTATTTCATTTTCCCCTAATTACAAATCCCATCACTTTCCCATATTCATTTTCTCACTCCCTGTTCTGAGATTGATTGCAGTCAAGAGAATTTTGGTGTGAAAACAGTTGAAAGTGGCAGTGTCTTGTGTGGATAACAGTGATGTTTTATTGGTTTTATTTGCAATTGATTGTTGTTGTCATTGAGAAATAACCATGTTCTTGTCCCCCTCATTGCATCATGTTTATCTCAATACAAACCCCTCACATATCCCAGAACCATTTTCACCCCATGCTCATTGATTAATAGTAAAACAATTTGTATGGATTGGATTGCACGAGTCTGATACATTACTGAGCAAAATCTATTTCATATTTTTAAGAGTTGTCATGTATGATTATTTAAAAGACTATATGCTAATAAATCACGCATGCAATATGAGTTTTTTCAGTCGAGGTAGCCATGGTCGAGGAAACAGAGGTAGAGGTAATTGAAATCGAGGCCCAAGAAGACCCAGGTTCTCCATACATTTTGATGTTAATTCACAAGAGCTTGGCCTATTGTTTCATGCCAGATTTTTCAATTGGATTGGGCAGGGAATAGTCCAACCTAGGCATGAACGACCTCCTTTCCAAGCCCCGCAAGCCCCCGGTATCCCCGTACCTCCTCATTTCTCATTGCAACCTGAGGTCTCTGAAAATGATGGATGGAAGGAGATTGTCCACCCGGCAGTCTCCCAACATCGTGGCTGGCCCAACTTGTCCTTGTCTGCTCCTCCACCTATTAACCCCATTGTCCAAGCTGCCCCTCACCACTCGCTAATGCAATCCTCTTATGCTAGTAAGAGATTGAAAACTGAGGCCCACCATGCCCTTGATAAAGGAAAATCCATCGTTACCCCTTCCTCACCCTCCAATGGATCGGACAAATCCATGTCTTCTCGGATGCATTTGAGGGACAATTGTTCCCACGTGATCAGCGAGATTAGGCCTAAAGGCTCTGCACAGCCAAAGAAAAATTCAGGAAAATCAAAAGGTGACAACAGTGATCAAGGAAGGGTTGCATCGCAAACTGGGAAATATGGCTTTTGAGTTTTATGTTTATCCATTGTTGATGACAGTTGACTTCAGGAAATTTTGGACAGCATGTTTTATTTTGGATATATGAATAATATTTTGAAAATAATTTCAAATTTCATGAGCTAAGTTTTCCAAAAGTGAATATGTATATGGGAGACACAAGGAGGTGTGTTTTACTTAACTAATGGTTATGTTATGATTGTTATAAACTAAAGGGAGTCACAAGGGGTCCCACCTACTAGTTATTATTTATAACCCTTATTATAATTATTACTCTTCCCTTAACTAAAGTTAGTTGAGTATTTTAATTAACTTAACTAAAGAATTGGTTCAACTACTTCAACCAATTCTGATTTGTTTAGAAGCAAAAGGAAAGGGAGAAACAAGAGGAAGATAGAAGCAAAAGCATACGAAGGGTCTTATTGTAGACAACAATATTCAAGGTTGAATCACATCATTCAAACATTTGTTTTTCAAAGGTGTTGATCTCTCTTTGATAGTCTATGTAGATTTGTCTACTTGTGAATTAATTTTCATGACTGACAAAGACTATTGTGCAGAGTCGAGTGGGAAACAATATGTGGCAATTTGATCCAACTTTAAGAGTTCAGTTTTGGTTTTCTGTCAGAGGTCCTTTTGTATGTTCCATCGAGGATGTCTAAGTTTGACCTTGGTCCAAAATTTCTGCATGAGATTTTGTAAATAAAATGACTCTTTGGTGAATTTGAATGGAATAAAGGATTTATTTATGTCTCATCTGTCTTGATTATTATCTTGGTGACTTTTCTTCTATCTTTACATTCATTTCAGCAACTGGTATGTTCAAAAAATTACATAAAAAGTAAATTTATAGTAAGTATTTTGTTGATAAAAGACTAGCCTAAGCACTTGTAATTAATACTTGTGAGTTAGGATGTTATTTTTGTAGGCTATAAACATAGGGTGATATTCTCATCTACTTTGATCTAGCCAATCAAAGTCTGAAAATGCTTGAGTAATATCATTTCATATATTTTCCTTAACACAGTTCACATTCAAAACAAAGTAATGCTCAGAAACAACAATGACAAAACTCCCTACGAACTATGGAAAGGAAGCACAAACATCAACCTCTACATCAAGGTAACTCAAGTTAGTATTTTATTAATTGAAATTTATGTTGATGATATTGTTTTTGGAAGTACTAATGACAGGTTAAGACAAAAATTTGCAAAAGATATACAAAATGAATTTGAAATGTCATTACTTGGAGATCTATCCTTCTTTCTAGGTCTTCAAATATGTCAAAGCAACCAAGGAATTTTTATTTCTCAAACTAAGTATATCAGAGAAATGCTAAAGAGGTTTGGAATGGAAAATTGCAAACTAGTTGCCACTCCTATGCAAAATAGTTGCAAGTTGAGAAAAGATGATGATTCAAAGTCTATAGACCAAAGGAAATACAGTTCAATGATTGGTAGCTTACTATATGTGAAAACATACAGACTAGATGTAATGCAGGCAGTTGGATAGGTGGCATGATTTCAAGCAGCACCAAAGGAATCACATGTATTAGTAGTGAAGAGGATTTTCATATATCTCAAAGGAACATAAGAGTTTGGATTATAGTATCTAAAATGAAAGGATCTATCACATATTTCCTACCCAGATGCAGATTGGGTAAGTTTCATTGATGACCGACGAAGCACCAGTGGAGTAGTGTTCTACTTGGGTGAGTGTTTAGTATATTGGCTAAGAAAGCAAAAAATTATCAGTATCTTTATCTACAGCCGAAGCAAAGTATATTAAAGAAACTAGATGTTGTACTCGGGTTCTATGGATGAAACAAACTTTGACAGATATACAATTGAGTATGATGCACCCATTCCAATATATTGTTATAATGCAAGATCCATCAGTATCTCAAAGAACCTGGTGATGCACTCCAAGATGAAGCACATTCCAATAAAGTATCACTTTCTACAGGAACAAGTTATAGAGAATAACATTAGAGTTGAATATGTGGGCACAAAAGAACATGTGGTAGACATCTTTACAAAACCGCTTCCAAGGGAAGCCTTTGAGTACTTTCGCCATGGACTTGGAGTAATTTCTACTCCAAAATGAATGATTTTGAATGCTTATCTTATATTTCTTAGATTTACACAAGGAAGCACCATAAAGAAGATATTTTGGGTTGTCGGATCAGTTTCAGGAAGAGTTCAGTCAGGGGAGTATCCCCAAGGATAGTTCAGATAGGGGGAGAAACCCCAGCTGGAAATATACTTTTGTCATTGATGACAAAAGGGGAAATATTTATCAGATGCAGAGCACATAGGCATGGTTCTAGGGGAGCGATGATCACAGGGGGAGCATGAGTGACATGAATTCAGTATTACATCATAGTGTTTTCATCAATGCCAAAGGGGGGTATTGTTGATTAATTGGGTTGGTTGTCATTGATTTCAACCCTTGAAGAAAGTTCGGTAGTGAATTCTGGTAGCACAATGGTTTGGGTAATGGACCCAAGTTTCTTTTATGGATAATGGTATGTGTTTTGATATATTTGTAGGTAAAACTATTCCATATGGATAGTACATGTCATTCCATTTCCGGTGGTATGTGGAACGTCACATAACTACTCACAGTTAGAGAGTTATGGCCATGTGAAGTTGGAGAAAGGTTTGGGTAATGGACCCAAGTTTGTTTGATGGATAATGGAATGAATTTTGATATATTTGCAGGTAAGAATATTATATATGGATAGTACATTTCATGTCA
This sequence comes from Picea engelmannii, assembly GCA_009831015.1. Classification (NCBI taxonomy): domain Eukaryota; kingdom Viridiplantae; phylum Streptophyta; class Pinopsida; order Pinales; family Pinaceae; genus Picea; species Picea engelmannii. The sequence goes on from ML785858.1 coordinate 929,024, forward strand.
TTTTCAGTGGTATGTGGAACGTCACATAACTCCTCAAGGTTATAGATTTATGGCCATGTGAAGTTGGAGAACCCTCATGAATCATCTAGAAGCCCCAAAAGGTCAAAGTAGTCAAAGTGGTTTAAGAGATTTTTAGAAAGTAAATAATAAAGTGAAGTGATGATTGTACTATAATTCAAAGTGAATACAAAAGAAATTATTTAAATAATAAATTTAATGGAGAAATTACTAAGTGGACAAGTGTTTAGAAGTGGGTTAGCCCTAAAATAAGGAAAGTGGTTTAAGATGGTTAGAAGGTAACCCCTTGAGGTAAAGTAAAGTGATGATTATACTATAAGTCAAAGTGGATACAAAATAAATTATATAAATAATAAATTTAATGGATAAATTGCTAAGTGGACAAGTGGTTAAAAGTGGGTTAATCCTAAAATAAGGAAAGTGGGTTAAAATGGTTAAAAGGTAACCCCTTGAGGAAGCTACATGAAAGTATAAATAAGAGGAAAGGGTCTCTAATTTTTAATCACACTTGAGAATATTGAATATATACAAGTGACTAAGGTAACCAAAGGATATCTAAGCCAAATTTCAGAGGGAAGGTGAAGAAAAGAAGGTCGAAATTCAAGGGAGGATAAATTCTTTTGATGATGTTTTCTAAGGTATGTTATTTACAGGTCATCTCACCATTTTCGCAATAAATCTTTTGCTAGAATTATTCAGATCGTGAAATTGGGAGACCATTGAGGAAAGATATCCAAGTAACTGTGATAAAAATTTCAGTGTGTTGGTCATTGTATTTTTGGAGTTACACTCCGTGGAAAATAGGGTTTGTGGCTAGTCCTGAAACTAGTCTAAAACAAGTGTTTCGAGTAAAAACGCCATAACTTAATCATAACAGATCCAAATTCAGTAAGACCAAAAGTATTGGTTAGAGTACAATTTGTAAGTTTTGTACCATTTTTAGATCTATACAACAAATATTTCATACAGGGCATTCTCTACAAGTTATATCTCTAGAATAAGTCAAAATTCAACAAGGTATGTCATTTTTGCTATAACTCATTTTCTGAGAGGTTCCAAGAAGTGAAATCTAGAGGAATTGCATAAAAGAAACTGAAGAACATTGTATATAATTTTCAGATCTTTATTCATTACAAGTACATAGTTATGATTATTGCAAGTTAGGGTTGTTGAATAATCCAAAATTAGTCATGTGAGTCTAAAGTAAAGTTTGATAAAATGCTAGTCTCTTGTTGTTAAATTTAAGGAAGGTTTTCAGGTATGTGATCATATACACCAGGTCTATTACAGAGTTACAAATCAGATTTGGATGATGAAATTGATGAGGTATTTTGGTTGAGGTATGTTACAGATAGAGGTTGTATAACAGTGAGCTTGTGGCACATGGTTTGATGTAAAGGTTTATGGTATTTGGTTATGGATAGTGTGATGTATTGATAGAGAACTTTTGATAGTTATATTGGTATATGTATTTGTTATATGGTTGAGGTACATGTTGGGTACATGGTTGAGACAAGTAGTTGATGAGTTGGCACATACATGAGGTGTATAGTTGATGATGTTGGTACATCTTGATGAGTCATATTTTATGTGTATTTGATGCATGATTGGTACATATTTGGTGCATGGTTGATGCACTCATTGATGGTAAAAGTTGAGGTACAGGCTGGTGCATGGTTGATGCACTTGTTTATGGTACAAGTTGATTACAGGTTGAGATATAGGTTGGTGCATGGGTGATGTACTTGTTTATGGTATAGGTTGATTGGTACAAGTTTACAACAGCATATCTCATAGTGATAGTGTGACAGTGGTTCCATCATTCTACTTCTATTTCAGTGCGGTTGGACTGCGCAAGGACAGGTGGTTGTAGCCACCTTCCGGGTGTAGCTGGAGAACATAGGGGGTTGTAGCCTCTTTATGGTTGTAGCCAAAGAATTGGGGAGTTGGAGCTTCCCTCAGGTTGTAGCCTGAGAAACTAGGGGGTTGGAGCCTCCTTCTAGCTGCAGCTAAAAAACAAAGGAAGTTGATGCTTCCAATGAATGTAATTCTTAAAGACACATACGAAAAATCATTCAGTGGTTTTCTCCCGCTTTGGGTTCCACATAAAAACATTGGTGTACTATGTATGTGTATGATTATTCATGTGTTCATTGTTTATTTACTCTGCAACTATTGGATGATAATGCTAAATTGATATAACACTTGAATTTTGTGGTTAAAAAGGATTGCATTGCTCTATTACTAATTCACCCCCCCTCTCAGTAATCCAACACCAAACTTCTCTTCATTTCTTGGATGGAGTACAGTCTTAAATGCTCTCTAGGGAAGGTTGGACATCTCCCTCGTGCAGGCTTAATGGTGCTCTCAATGTTCCATGGCATAGGGGTGACAATAGGTACGATAGGAGGCTGTGAGGTCACTTCAGCTTCCCAGGAACTCCTCCACTTCTACCAGGTTGGTTATGGATTGTTTCATTCCACTCCATTGTCACACATTTTCTTTTCTTTGCTCAGTTGTCCAGCTTTGCACGCTCTTCTCTTTAGTTTTTTTTGTACTTCCTTCTCTGCCATGCCTCGTGAGCAAGGGAAACCCAAGAGGGGTCCCTCTTGGTATTGTTATACAACAAGGTAGAGACGCCTCTGTGAACTAGTGCAGGGTTCCTCAACATCTCTGATTCAAAGGATTAAGGAGGTGAAGATGTCTCCAATGGCATATGTGGAGGAGGAAATTTCAATGGAACCAATTATTGTTCTGCCAGACTTACTCCTCTACATGGTCTCGGACCTCCATGATGGACCCATCACCATTCTTTCTGCAATTGATACAGTGACAGCCTTGGAGGGGGCTACTTGTATAGTCCAAGAGAAATAACTTGGGTAGACCACCCGACTGAGCCTCCATCGCCTACTTCATACATGGGTCAAGATTTGAGTTCACCCTACTTCCTAGTGTCGGAACACCTGGAGCTCATATTCGATATGAGGAGGGATATGATGGAGCATCTCCGCAAACACACTCTCCTTAGCATCATAATTGACATGTTGTTCGACGCCTTCTCGAGCACGCCAATTAAGCAAAGATGCCCAACCTGTGTGCAACCTTATCTATTCACTCCTCATGGTGGCACTCCAGATGGCAGGTTTCATTGTTCTAATAGTTCCTCTAATGTTTAAGGTTTATAATCTCTTAGCGCTCCCTCTGCAAAACACATGGATTTTTTTGTACTAATTCTTAGTTTTTTTTCTTACGCTCTGTCCAAATCGTATGTTCAATCTTTTGTTGCATGTCTAGATAGCTCTGTAACAACACTTTGTTTCCACTTGCTCTAGTTTGGAGCAAGTGGTGGCTTCTACTTTTGGATACATGAACAAAAGGATGCCACCTGTTTCGGTTTCCACTAGTTTTGTGGAAAAGGTGGTAGGCATGTGATCCTGAACTGATATGTATAATGACAATTGTTTTTTGAGGAAATATCACTTTTTTTTTACACAAAAAAAAAATGTTCACTACAAAGAAATAACCTTTTAGCGGAGGTTTCTAGTGTTACAAAATTAGCAAAAATTGTCAAAAAAACCTTCATTACAACATTTGTTTTGGATAGCGGATGTTTTGTGGATACAATAACGGAGCTTGATTATAACTAAAAAAAATTGGGCAGTCATAAGTGTTAGCGGATGTTTACAAATCGGTGTGTTTTTATGAAGTACAAGCATCGGTGTGTACATACATGTATCGCACCGGTGTTGTACACTTAACGTCAAACACCGGGGATGTAAAATATTTAAGCACTGGAGCTTGAACAGTAAAACGCATCGAGAGAGTTAAAAATAATTAAGCATCGGGGATTTCTACTTAGAATGCACCGGTGCTTTATTAATAATAAGGCATCGATTTCGTATAAAATAATATGCACCAGTGCGTTACTTAGAAAAACCCCCCCGGTGCATTAAAAATAGAAAGCATCGGTGTTTTTTAGTAACAAACAAGTATCAATGCTTATCAATAACACAAAATCATCGATGCCTATTAATAACACAAATGCATTGGTCCTTATTAATAATACTAAATCATCTATGCTTATTAATAACACAAAAGCATTGGTTCTTCTTATACGCTAAACGCATTGAAGATCAATTTTTTAATGTAATTTTGTAGTATTAAATAAATATTGAAGAGTCGGGGCTTTGCGGCTAGGGTTTCCCTAGCCGCAGCCCAGGTCATAGTCGCCCAACCCTTTCTCCTACTTTTGTTGCGTCCCCCTCCCCGCGGGCTCGATGAACAATGGGACTTCTCTTTGGTGGTGTTTGCGCTCCCTCTAGAGCAGATCTACCTTTTTCCGGTGTAATCTCTAGTGGACGCACTCTCACAGAAGAGGATATGGTCAATGTTTCTTCTGGTATGCCCTTATGCTCCATATATGTCCCTTTGTGGCCCTTTGTTGTCTATTCTTTGTCTGCGAGGAGCCAGCATTTGTTTGCCACTGCCACTTGCTCACAGAGTTCAGCGTGGACCCGTTTGGTTTTTTCATGGTGTTTCTTTGTTTGTTCTGGTATGATGTTATTGGATCTAGGTGTGACGTCCATGATTTGGTGCCTCACGGTGGTTTTTTGACAGTTGATCTGTAGTCCACATGGTTCTAGTCAAATGTTGTTGTAGCCATGTGTGTCCGTGGAAGTTTCGAGTTGATTCACTACTGTTGGTTTGTTCAAGGCCTGATGCAAAGTCAAGGTTTTTCCCAGAGCTTTGGTGGCTAGGGGGTCTCTGCCCTCCTCGTGGGTTCTGGAGTTTTGTGTATTGGATGTTTGAGTTGTTGTTTTTTTTTAGTGTCTTGGGTCAGATCTTTGAGTTTCATTTCTTTTTGGGCGTGCGGTGTTGATTTGAGTCCCCGAGTCAACACTTTGAGGTCCTTTTCAGGCGTGCAACTTCTGACTTTTTTTCTTCCGTGGATGTAGGACTCCTTGTTTTTCTTCCCTCCGACTCTGGATCTTGTGGGGATTATTTTCCACTCTGGCATGGTCCATCCAGGTTGTGTCTGTTGCTTTTTCATGGCTGTGTTTTTTAGGTTTGGTTACAAGGTCTTTTCTACGTATTAGGGTCACTTTTATAGGGAAACTTTTTTGTTTCTTTTCTCCTCTTGGAATGAAAGGTATTTTTCAACTAAATGCATGTTTATGTATGCATTATTCAAAATGTTATTTTTATTTTTCTTAATAAAAATTACGTTTTTTTCCTACGGAAAAAAAAATCAAATAAATATTGAAACCAATGCTAATTGATTACATAAAATCATCGATGCACATTTCTTATGAAACGCACCGGTACATTGTAATATTAAACGCACCGATAAGATTAATAATTAAAATACACCGAGAAACATCGACATGTGATAGTGCAATTATTATTATTTTTTAATTCCATTATTTATCAAAAAAATTACATATATCTTATATTTTGATCAATGAATTTGGATATGGTGTTTGGATTAATTTGTTATATCATCAGATTTTGCATCTCTTCGTTATAATATTTAGTCATCCATATATTTAATCAGTGATGTAACATTTCACAACGACATTGGACAATGCAATAGAAAAAATTAAAACACATTTTATTATATGAATAAGAGGGTCTTTGTCATACAAAATGGGACACTTATCGACAATCCATTGTCTTTCAATTGGGACATTATGTCCATTACATTAAACAAAAATCTTTGATTTTCACAGATAATTATTTTTAAAAAATACAATTGCAACTTGCATTGATAGCCAAATATATTGGTCACCACTCTTCACTGAAACTATTGTTAGTGCTCGAGCTACTTCCATGCCTTGGGTTATTTTGTTGAATGTTTGGTTGATTGCCTTGATTTTTTCATCTTCTTCAAGTTTCATCTACAAGCATAAAAATAAACTATAACAAGTCTATCTACATTGATGAGAATAATGAAAATTGAAATAAATAATATACATGAATGTAAATTGAAAAGTGACGTACCTGCAAAGCAAGAATTGACTCGTGAATCATACACATATGTTCAAAATCAAATCTCATGCCTTGTTTCAAGAATTCTTTTATTAGCTCAGTCCCATACTTTGTTTCCTGCAAGTTTTATACTCCGTAATAAATCATAAATTTAATATAAAGTATTAGTTTTGTTTCATTAATTATAAAATGATAGAAGTAGAACATAAATTATATTTACAAATTCCACAATTAATTTTTAATATGCCAACATATATTCACAACCCTTACTTAACTCAATGTCAATCAATTTTTCTGATGGATCTTCTTTGTATGTTAGCACATATTTCAAGACATTCAATGATGGTTGTTGTAAAACAACTTTAAATATACAAAAAAAAAAACCTTAAGTGGTTATAAGGATATAACAATTACTCACAAAGTTTGTTATCAACCATTTTTTTCCTTGTCATCCAGTTTTGTGTGCAGAATGAGTTCCATTTTCTTTTCTTTTCTTTTTTGTAAGAGAATATTTGAAAATCAATATTTAATGCTAAATTCAATGATTGCATACATTTGAAGCACGTTGTTGTTGATATGGCTCCTCCTGCAATGCAATTATGTCCATTTATTTGACCATATCCTTGTACACTTTTTTGGACATTCCTTCTGACATATTTCATATATCATCTCATTGGTCCTCTAGGATTTTCATAATTTTCCTGAAAAAATAACATGACAATAAAGTATTTTTATATTGATATATGAAAACTAAATGTCACAAAATTTATATA
>ML785858.1:946735-988974 GCA_009831015.1 Picea engelmannii
CTAAATATAAAGAAGCAATTCGTACCTTTTGTGTATGTGGCACATTATGGAGATCAAAGAATTGTTCCATCTGAAGTATCCATGTGATTGGGTCATTGCCATCAAACTTCCTCATATCAATCTTAGGAACGTGGTTGGTCTTCGAACCAAAGTTGGAGTTTCTCCATTCTTGATTCACCTTTCTTATGTCCTCATCATGAATTTCATGGGATGCATTTTCACTTTCGTATGTCTTCTCTGTTACGAAATTTTTCAATACTTCCATGATCTCCCCTTTTAAGCCAGCCATCTTAGTATCCAACTTAGCTTCTATTGAATCCATCAACTTAGCTTCCATTGAATCCATCTTCTTTTGTAGTTCATTTATGTCCCTACGCATTTCTTCACCTTCATCAAGAGTCCAATTAGTATTTTCTGAAGGTTTATTTGGAGTAGAAGGTCACTTTTTTGGTGGCATGTTGGCCAAGTATCACTTTTGAATCATGATTTTGAGGCGGTTCTGCTAGACAATATTTATTCTATTCTATATCCCAAGTTTCGGCCCTTATGGGTATGAAACTTTATTTTAGGTAGTTCTCTGATATTTCTTCTCTGCAATAACACAGGTCTGATCAAAATTGGATGTGCCAAGTGGAATTTACGGTAACTTCCTCACAACTTGCTGATTTTTGGCCTTTCCAGGAGATCTCACTTTTATAGCATGCCCCACACAAAATGATTGATATAAAATTCTAAAAATCACACCCAAAATACTACAGACTGTCCACAATCCAATGAAATCAGTCCCACTCAATTTGGATACTCTAGCAAGAAGTTATGATTGTTTTACCTGGAACACCTTCTTGAGACTAGTCAATAGGACTAGTTAGATACCCTATCTTACACAAGGTGTATCTACAAATTTAAGATGACCCAGAAGCTGAACATTTTGCCACAGATACCTTACTAATTTCTGTAAATGGCCCTCGAAGTTCAAGTTCTGAAACTTTACAAAAAAAAAATTATAGCGAAAATTTTGCAATGATTTATTCCAGGATGATTCTAGAAGCCTATCTTGTACAAGTTGTATCTCCAAAAGTATAAGGCCGAAGGAGCTAAATTTTGAACCCAACGTACCTTGATCCATCTACTAAATATCCTCCAAGTCATTCCTTCTGAAACGTTGTAGAAAAAAAGTTATAGCGAAAATTCCATGGTGTCTCAGATGTAGCAGTGAAACCCCAAGACCTTGAGCTCTGATACCATATGTTAAGAACCAAACATCAATATAGCATAGAAAACCTCAGGAAAAGTACTCAACACCTTGAAAAAGAGATAATTTCAGATAATAAGTCTCTTCAAGGGGGCAACCTCCTTTTACCCCACTTAAATGTTCAAGTACAAGATGATTCAAAATGAAAATGTATCCTTGGTATATATAGGAGACTAGAAGGTATAATTACAACTAATGGCCTAAATCCGGCATAAATAAAATAACATTACTAATATAATATGCCCCAATTAAGGGGTAATGAGCCAATATTAGGGATTAACAAAGTTTCACAGAAGAATTTAGGAAGAAAGCTCTTGCATTGAATATTCCTTTGGATTCTTATGAAACTTTAATGAAGTATATTGGCACACTTCACAATTATATTTGTCATACTTTGCTCTTTTTTAACCCCACTAGTCTTCATGAAGTTTGTGTGCAAGCCACTCACCTTGATAATAAGGGGAAACATGTTCAAGAAGATCCCACGAAGAAACCTTTGAATCTCCCATGAAGAAACCTTCCAATCTCCCAAATAAAACTTTTAAGAATTTTAAAAGGAAGGACAAGAAGACCGCCACAGTGAAGAGAGGAGGGGGAAATCCATATTGCACTCATTGCAATAAAAGTGGTCACAATGAAGAACATTGTTGGAAACTGCATGCAGGAAAAAAAACCAAAATAGTTTGACAGAAAGGGGAAGATAAAAACCATTGCTACAGTGCAACAAGATCTTGGTTCTAATTCAGGAGATGAAGGAAATATCAAAGCAGTTGGAGTACAAGGTAAATATTCCCTTCATGCTAGTTCAAGTTCCAATAATGGATCTCATGTTGATGAACGAAAGAGGAATGAATTATTTCACATAAGAGTTGTATCTAAACACACTAAGATAGATGCATTATTTGATTCGGGTTCCCAATTAAAATTAATATCTGAAGCACTTGTCAAGAATATGGGTCTTGAAACGGAACCAAATCCAAAGCCTTATCCTCTTGGTTGGGTATGTGATAAAGAAAAACTCAATGTCACCAAACAATGTAGGGTCAGATTTGCTATTGCTTCAAAGTTGATTGATGAAGTGGATTTGAATGTTGTACCACTTGATATATGTGGCGTAGTGTTGGGAAGTCCTTATCTTTATGATAGAAAAGCAGTCTTATTTTGTCATGAGAACAAATACCACCTTACTAAATGGGGAGTGTAATATATTATTAGAGCTCATAGCATGAGAGTAAATACAACACTTGTTAGTGCAGGGAAAATGAAAAGACTCATAAACACTTATAAGAGATATGTACTCATGGTCGTAAGAGAGAAAGATGTCAGGACATCTGACGCTTTCCAAGGATGTGATCCATCTCATAAAAAGGAATTAATTGATATTGTTTATAAGTATGATGATATTTTTCAGGAACCAGATGGATTACCTCCTAAGAGGGAAATCTAGCATGAGATACATCTTCAGTGGGATTCTCCTCTTCCTAATGTAGGCATGTACAAGATGTCAGTTGTGGAGATGACAGAGATCAAGAAGCGGGTACATGACTTATTGGATCAAGGGGTCATCAAACTCAGTTCATCTCCTTGTGGTTCCCTAATCATGATGGTGCCAAAGAAGGATGGCACATGGAAAATGTGTGTCGATTACCCGGCCTTAAATAAAATCACGGTGAAAAATCGATACCCTCTTCCTTGTATAGATGATTTACTTGATTAATTGAAGAATGTTGTTTATTTCACTAAGTTGGATTCGCACAGTGGATATCATCAAATCAAGGTCGCATAACAAGATGCATGGAAAACTGTCTTTAAAACCAAACAGAGATTGTTTGAGTGGTTAGTTATGTCGTTTGGGATTTGTAATGCTCTAACAACTTTCATGCATGTGATGAATGATGTATTCAGGCCTTTCCTAGATGAATTTTTGATTGTATATTTAGACGACATTCTTATTTTTAGTGGGACTTGGGATGAACATGTGAGGCATGTAAAACAAGTATTTGATACTTTGAAAAGGGAAAAGTTGTATGTAAAATTGTCTAAATGTGAATTTGGCAAGACTGGACTTGTGTACGTAGGTCATATTGTAGGAGGAGGACAATTAAAAATTGATCCTTCCAAAATTGATGTAATTGTAAATTGGCCTGAACCAAAAAGAGTAATAGAAGTCCAAACCTTCTTAGGTACAGTCCATTATTGGAGGAGGTTCATTTCCAACTTCTCCTTTATAGCCGCTCCTTTGCATGCATTAACCAGTGTGAAGAACACTTTTCAGTGGGAAGGAAAACAACAAAAATCTTTCAACACTTTGAAGGAGAAGATCGGTACTGCACCAGTGTTAGCACTGTTGAATCTTCAAAATCCTTTTGAGATCGAGACAGATGCCAGTGGATACGCCATGGGTGCAGTATTGATGCAATATCGTAAGCCTATCTGTTACCACTCTGAAACTTTTAACCAAGTTGTTGTTAACTATCCTAAATATGATAAAGAATTGTATGCATTAGTCCAGAGCGTAAAGAAATGGAGGCATTACTTATTAGGGAAGGAAACAATCATACATACATATCACCATCCCTTACAGTATCTCCAGGCACAGAAAAAATTGCAACAATCTCGACACTACAGATAGATGGGTTTTCTACAACAATTTCATTTGGTAATTAAGTACAAAAAGGGTACAAGTAACAAGGTAGTTGATATGCTTTCTAGACCTCCTATTGTTGCTTCTATTGTTTAGAAGAATACTTATTTATCTCATCATAGCTATGTAGAACAATATGTCATCGATGAAGATTGTAAAGAATTATATGAAAAGATAACCCCTGGTGCACAGGTAGAGAACTATTGTCTGCATGGAAAACTACTCTACCATCTTGGAAAGCTATGTATTCCTACAAGTGAACGAGTCCATGTAATACGAGAATCTCACACTTCTCTTGTGTCTAGGAATTTTGGGGTAGGAAAAACTATGGCTCACTTGCAGAGGTTTTGTTACTAGCCTCAAATGAAACCAATTGTGACTAAATATGTAAAGGGGTGTGTGATGTGTTCTACTTGTAAGCCCACTAATAGAAAACTGGGGCTATACTCACCACTTCTTGTTCCATCCCATCCATGGGAAAGCATCTCCATGGATTTTGTAGGGACTTTACCAATGACCAAAGGAGGTCATGACTATTTGTATGTTGTAGTGGATAGGTTCAACAAGATGTGTATCTTGATGCCATGTAAAAAGAAGATCATTGTTGAGCAGACTGCTAATCTCTTCTTTCAGTGTGTTTGGGTTCACTTTGGGTTAACCACATCCATTGTCTCGGATGGAGATGCTCAATTCCTTGGGGACTTTTGGACTAGCTTGTGGAGGGTTATGGACACCAAATTGAAGAGGAGCACTGCTTTCCATCCACAGACCGACGAACAGACAGAGGTGGTAAATCAAACAGTGGCACTTTTGTTTCGAGGCTACTGCAACAAGAATCCCAAGTTATGGGATGAACAGATACCCTATGTACAACATGCGTACAACCGAGCTTTACATTTGTCCACTCAGAGTTCACCTTTTAAGACATGTTTTGGGTACCTACCAAAGGTTCCTTTCGACTTGATGTATGGGAGATATGTCGATGTGAATGAAGAACGAACAAAGGACAGATCCTGCAAGTTCATTCAAAGGATCCAATAGATACACCAGGCAGTCAGGGAATAGTTGGAGAAAATTCAAGCACAATATAAAGCTCGGCATGACAAGCACAAGGTTGATCATCAGTTCCATGTTGGAGACTGGGTATGGCTTCACATCAGCAAGGATAGGTTGAAGGGTGAAGGAAAGAAACTCAAGCCCATTCGTTATGGACCCTTAACTATCTTGGATAAAAGTGGTACCAATGATTTTCGTCTGGATCTTCCACATTACATGTAGATTTAGTCAGTTGTGAACGTTGAGAATTTGAAACTTTTTGAGCCTCCCATAATCATGGATCAAGATGAGGAAATTTCAATACCTTCAGTTGATGAGTTTGCACCTGAGTGCTTGGATGACTTATAGGAATATATCATCCTAGACAAAAGAACGAGGACTTCACATAGGGGTGATGTTGATTATCTTTGAGTAGGCTTAAAAGGCACACATCCAAGGAAAGAAAAGTGGATAGAGAATGACAAAGTGAGGGGACTCTTCCCTCACTTACCTGTTGATTGATGAAAGATTTTGGTGGTGCAAAAATCTCTTATTGGGAAGGTGTGATCCAAAAAGGATCCAGAGAAGGATAAGAACAACTCAAAACTCATAGAGGTAACTCAGGATGCTCATAATGGCTTCAATACACAGAGAAAGGGAAAAACTTCAAAGTTCCCAAAACTCCATGTAAATGGCATGATTGTGAAGAGTGTGCCGCAAGCTTTCTAATGGATCATCAAACGATGTTATGCATTGAAATATATTCGCTATCAAAGTTTGGTCAACCTATCCCAATCAGCAGGGGATGAGTCAACATTTGTACTTATGACGTCAGTGTCTGTATGGATGACCAAAATGTTCATAAAGTACATGTGGTAGGAGAAGGAAGGTGACATGTGGCATGTTGACATCAGCATTATGTCATCATAATGATGTGGAAGCACCAGGGGCTGCCACGTGTCACCCAGTTTTGGCATTTTTGGATTGATCCGTGGACCAAACGGATCATGCCACATGGCAGTTCGTACGTTGACGTGGCATGCTGACTTGACAGGTGGAAATGTGGACCAGTGAGAGGCTACCACGTTTCCCAATCATAGGTTGCCACGTGGCAGGTGGAAAATGCCCAAGGAAAACGCATGAGCAAAAATTTGGAAAAAAATAGTTTGGCGGGTCTGCCAAATCTAGTGGACCATGTCAAACTTAGCCATCGTTATACGTTTGGTTATGGAGATAGCGCCACAGCTAAACTGGTGGAACCAACTATATATATATATATATATATATATATATATATATATATATATATATATATATTGTAACAAATACAAAGCCCAAAAGGGGAGGTCGCAGGTTTGACCCTAGAATCTCCTCCCACACAAACACGTTAACATATTTGCCCTAACCAATAGGCCACGGGCCATTAAATTGTAACCAATGCCCAAAAATATTATTAAATGATGCATCCACCCTGCCACCAAGGGGGAGGAGCATGTACCGTACAGTCATTTGGGAACGAAAAATGATGCAAGTATAGTCATTAATGCAGGTTGAAGAGGGAACGAAAATCGAGGTGAATTTCTTCTTGGGCCTGGGAGTGCCAGAGTCGAATCAAGGTGTAGAGACAGTCATTTTTGGGTAATTCGATGCCACGATTTTAGTGGTGATGTATGTTTTTTTATCTAAGCACTATTTCTGCATCTTGATTTCAGAATGAGGTATACTTATGTATTTTGCCAAATTATTTTGTTGAGTTAATGAAAGAGCCTACCCATTTGAGAGCAAGACCCGGAGATGTAGTCCATCAATGATGAACTTCGTTATCAAGTTTTTTTGTTCATATATGATGCTTATGTCTCTTCATTTTTTAGCTTTTCCTTCTTTAATGGTGCACTTTAATTTATGCTCATTTAATGAAATTCTTTATAAGTCACTCGATGAAAAGATATCGGATCATTGGGTGTGAATGTGCCTTCTTTATATGGGTCTTCCCTATGACGTTGCTTCATTGTGCGTCAAGACCATTTGTCAGGGTTGAAATCACATGACCATTGAACCTTCTAAAGGTATGACGTATGTCAAAAATATGATTTTATTATTTGTAATTTTTATTTTTATGCCATGAGATAAAACAAAATTAATTGTGTATGTGTTTACTTTGTAGTGTCATTATCCTCTGCTCGTGCATGGGTGTGTGAACCATGAATTCCCCCAGGACCTAAGACGTGCCATATCTAAATTATCTACATTTTTACATTAGATCACATCAAAGGAAATTCATATGGCTAGCATTTCACGGTGGCGTCAAGAGATAACTGATATTGTTTATATGTTTGACAAGAAACTACCGTCGAGTTTCATGGACTTCCAGGGTCATCTTCTAATTCACCTAGTAGATGAGGTTGAATTAATCGGGGTGGTCTCCTGTAGTTGTATGTTCTTGTTAGACAAGTACATGAATAAATTGAAAGGATTTGTTTGTCAAAGGGAAAAACTTTAGGGGTCTATGGAAGTGGGATACATATCATATGAGTCTTTCTATTATGCCAGTGAGTACATCAAGCAGATCAACAACACACCATGTGCAGTGATTTGGGATGATGAAAGAGATAAATACAAAAGAGAAGGAGCTTCTCTAAACAAATGGAAAAAGGCACTTTATAAAGAGTAAGTGACTTATCGTTTGTCAAATTTCTACACAGTGACTATTCACATTGAACTTCATAATGTATATTTTCATGATCTCATATGTACTATATGTTGGTTTGAATTCATGAATACATCAACAAATTCAGAAATTGATGCCATCAATAAATTCATTATTTACAATTCGGAGGCAACACAGCTATGGGTCGCATTGTACGAACAGAAGAGGAGGAAATGGTAAAATGACAGGAAATAATTCAGGCGGTTGAATGATAGAAGCATGCCTTATCCTGATCATTTAAAAGAAAATATGCCAATGATATGCCCCAATAGTTGGTTTGTTGACTAAGTCAGAGAGAAATATGGTGCATCTAGTCGTTATCCATGTAAAGGAGAGAATGCACTAAACATAGGGATTGGTTGCAGTAACTTGGTAATAATCTTTGTGTGTACATTTTTAACTTTGTAATGCACATTTGAATTGTAAGTACATTTATATTATTTTATATTTTAATGGTCGGGTGATTAGACACATATTGACACTATGATTTGTTCATTTTTTTATAGGTGCATTTGTTCCCATCTATGTGGGCATATGGACATCGTTTTCGCACAGAGGATGTCAATCATGGACAAATGACACAAGGTTGTGGAGTGTGTTGTTGGATAAATCGGTAGATGCAGACACTAACTAATTTCCCTAGATCCACCTGGATCTAGAACAAAACAAGACAGAACATGACGCTTTCCCTAGTCTCTAATCATTGAATTTACTACCAAACAAAAGACAAGAGACATACCTTTAAGTGTCGCTTCCTTATGTCTTTGTTGTTCCTGTTTTGCTCCAGTGCTCTTGTGATATTGATCCTGCAGTGAGACACAAACCAACCAAAGTGAAAGCAGTAGAGAGTATATTCAATGACAACCTATGCATATGATCAAGGAATTATGCAATAATATAAAGATAATTCTATGGAAAAGAAACATGCCACTGTATTATATTAATAATAGGAAGAGAGATTACAACCAGATGTCTTGATGTCGTAAGGTTCCTTCCAACAGTTCCTTGCTTCCTACACACTTTTGATCCAAGAATTCTAAGACTATAGATCTGACATCTAACTTGACAAAAGAAAAGCTCAAAGCCACTCTAACCAAGCTAATAATTCCAAACCAAATCCAACTCCAAAACCAACTAACTTTCCCCATGAGAGCTCTTCTCCTTTTATAAGTTGAAGAGGATAAGGTGAGGAGGTTAGGATGATCCCACTAAATCATGAAAGCGAGTAAGATCCAAACCATTTGGAGGCCAACTCACCATAGAAGCTTCTCCTTCTAGAAGCATCGAGAAAATGCTCCTTTTTCCCACATACGAAGGCCACCGCGACCTGGCTATAGTGCAACCTACGAAAATTTCGTGCCCTAGCTATAGTGCAACCTGCAGAAATCAGGTATTTCCGCACCCCAACTATGGTGCAACCCACGGAAATCCTCCAAAATAGGGTTTTTACAGAGGAAAACACAACTTCTTCTCTCAAGGAAAGTTCTTCTCCCTTATTTCTTCAAGAATTCAAGCCACTAACCTCTCTAAAGGAAACAGATAGGTTTACATCATTAGCGATCATGAAGGTGACGAAAATAATGTGTAATAAAGAGCTCCCCAAAGTATGAAGTTAGAACAGAGTGATAGCTGAAATACTTTGTCGAGTGTGTGTAGGGAACAAGGAACACGTCGGTCGGAAACCTGTCAATAAACAAGGAAACACATTACAATAATATATCATCACTGAGGTAGGCATTCCCATACTCAGAATACTAATGACTCAAAGAATAAATGTCGACATGCAAAGATCCATGTCAAGTAAGACAAGTCATGGCCACCAAACATACACCGTGGATCCATGCCATTATGACTCAAATCTGAACATAGCCACCAAAAATACATTGTGGATCTATGTGTTAAAGACTCAAATTTGAACATAGCCATGATACATACAATGTGGATATATGCAAGAGTACAAACTGAATATACTCCAACGCAACCTGAATTTGTGAAAAATGATCCAAGGTCTTCATCTCCACCACTCTATAGTACGAATCTAACCATGTGAATACATGTGCTGAAATCGAACATGGTAGAAACCACTTGATTACCGGTTATTAGTGTATACCATTAACAAGTGCGAGGGAAATCACCATTAATGTTAATGACTCCCAAGGTACACTAGTACAATCCAACGAATGTGAATTAATGAGTTGAGGTCGAACACTCGATGGAATCTCTCGATCAGGGGTCAATAATGAAAACCCACTGTCGAAAGCAAGGAAACCTACCATTGAAGCATGCAAGTTCTAAGGTACCAATTAGTTTCTAATTATAATTCATGAATAATGAGTTGAAGTCAACAGGAAAAGACTCGTCACAGGAGGGCCTTAATGTATCCCACATCAATGACACAAAATGGGTAACAAGATTTGATGTAGATCAGAGTAACAAGTGATTCAGGACTAACTCAGGGATGGCCAACGCAATAGAAGGCTTAAGGAATGCAGAAGTGGCTGAATCAATAGAAGGATTTTTGGTTTAGACTTATCTTCGAACATATTGACGACACGACAAATGTCTCGGAAAAAACTGACTCAACAACAGGGATCACAGACCAATTTTTAATCTTAAAGGAGTATGATCAAGAGACAAGTAGATTTTCAACCTAGACACAAAGCAAGTGAAAGGGTGTCATGTTCAAAAGTGACTCTTCCATGGAATATAGGTTTAGACACATTTCTTTCCCAATTTTTCCCCCATCATGTCTAGCGAGTACCTCTTTATTTTTACGCAAGCTTGAGGAGGATAACATATGCTTGTTGAAGTATGCTCATCCTTCAGACGAATCCCTCAGAGTATGTTTAACGAACCCTTGAAAGGAGTGGTTCAGTCCCATATGGGTCTTTTGATATTTGTTTAACGAGTCCAAAGAAAGAAAACTCAAGGGTTTTTCATGTTTAGAGAGTCTAAAAAACACTTAAAGAGAACTCTCTCAGTTATTTTTCGTAAGTTAGTTTGATGAGACCGAAAAAGAGATAAACTATTGCTCAACAAACGTTTTCTTCAAATATTTTCACGAGAGTGAAAAGAACAAGGTCATTCGACAATCTTTTCATGTTTAGAGAGTCTGAAAATAGCTTAAAGGGAACTCCAAGGGGTTCATTTTTCGTATAACCTTTATGAGTCCGAAAAAGTGATAAAAGTATACTCGGTTACATTCTCATTGATTTACGAGCACGAGAAAGAACAAAAAATAATCTCGGTAACTTATTCTCATGTATTTACGAGCATGAGAAAGAACAAAGACTAAGCTCGGGATTTTTTTCATTTTTATGCAAGCTTTAAAACAAAACAAAACTATGCTTGGGATAGATTTTATTTTTTCACAAGATTAAAAACTAAACAAAACTATGCTTGGACCTGGTTTCATTTTTACACAATCTTGAACTAGAGGAAACTATGCTTGAGGTAGGTGGTTTCATTTTTACACAAGATTGAACCATAGAAAACTATGCTTGGAATTCCCAACGCATAACACAGGGATGGTTGGTACTTAGCCCCCAGCTTAAGAATCTAGTGGCTTAACTTCATCATGAAGTCTAGACGCTGGAAGCATTGCCCCCCAAGCTTCATCTCGTCCAACTACAAAGGAGAATGAAATGAAGCTTCAAATATTATACGAAGGACTTGGCTCAAACAGAGAGGGGGAAGTTGTTTCATTTTTTAACGATCTTGACACAGGAGAAGAACTATGCTCGTGAATCCAGGTTCAATCCCCAGACCTCTGTTTCATTTTTTAACGAGGTTACCACAGAGACGAAAAACTATCCTAGTAACTGCTTTCATTTTTTAACGAGCTTGAAATCAGAAAACCATGCTCAAAGATGGTTTCATTTTTTTTAATGAGCTTGAAATCAGAGAACCATGCTCAAAGCTGGTTTCATTTGTTAACGAGCTTGAAATCAGAAAATCATGCTCAAAAACTTTCTTCTTGATCATGGCTTCCAAGAGGGAAATGCTCCAGAAGGACACCATGTCAAGGGACAAAACTCAGTCATGGCCTCCAAGATATCTTCACTTGATGGAAGAAATACACTCTAGAAGGAACACATGTCGAGGGTTGCGACAGGGGTAAAGAGATCAGGCTTTAAAATCCCAATCGAAGATATCACCATGTCAACTACTAGATCCAAATCATCAAAAGTTGAAGTCATGGGAGACAACGCCACATAATTAACATGTGGTGGGGGCGATATCGTCTGCATATAAGAACCATGTAGGGAGGTCATTAAGGTCAAGTAAGGACCAAAAAATGAAAGTTGATCAATGGTCACCATTCTTCCATCATGAGGGAAAGATATCACAGGAAAAAGAGTGGACACAATAGCTTTCATGGCATATATATAATCTCGCCCAAGGAGTAAATATAAATCCAATGGGTCTTGGACTACCATGACATCAATAAAGACAGTTTTTCCTCCCAAAGTTACAGGAAACCGAGGAAGGGTCCCTAAAGGTTGACTGGTTCTTCTATTAAAAGCTAACAAATTATGCGTAACTAGGGAAAGTTGAGGACAACACAAAGCTTGCAAAGAAAATGAGGACAAAATACTAACGGACGCACCTTCATCTATCAATGTCTAAGGAACATCTCGACCACAAACTTGCACTATCATCTGAAAGGGAATCTGAGAGGGAAGATGAGGTCTATTTAGCACACCCCAATCAAAACGGATGGCCTCATTACTTGGAGGGGGTTCCACGGGAGAAGGAGGAATACCCCCCAGCATGGTAGAGTCTATATTGACGAGAAAAACATGGGAAATATCAGGTTTACTCTCTTTCAGGAGAGTAGGATCGACTGATGACGAGATCAAATCGACTACTTGGCTTTCATTCTCCAAGGGGATAATGGGGTTGATGGGTGGAGACGGATCAACCACTTGGGTTTCACTCTCTGGTGGGAGAGTGGGATTGACTGAGGATGGGATCAGATCAACCACTTGGATTTCACTCTTTAACGGGAGAGTGGGATCGACCGAGGATGGGATCGGATCGACCACTTGGTCAACTGGTTCGACTAAAGAAGCGACCAAGTTGACTATATGATCAACCGGATTGACCGACGAAGGGGCCGGATTGATCATTCCATCAACTGCAGGTGGGTCGAGAGTAAGCTTGTGATAAGAAGCGGGAAGTTCAGGCTCTGAAACAGTCATGTCTTCCAGGAATTTCAAGTCTTCTTCCATACGAGGGCAAAGGTGAGTGAGATGATGCCCTTTGCATAACATACATGGGAACTTGACTCTACTTTTCTTATTCCCAAGGGTATCTCGACTAGTTGACGGGGGGTCATCAACATGTTGCTCAGAGGCTGATGACATGGGTTGGAAAGGAGTTGTAGACCATGCTTCTATGACCTTGGATAGACCAGGGAAATCTTATGGATACCCTTGCAAAGCCTGTAGGGGTACTTGGGCTTATGGGTTGTTCGGGTGATCTTGACATCATCAACACTCCCAGTACGATTAACAGTAATTGGTTTCTTTCCAACATGTCAGGCAGTGGTTGAAAGTTTAGACCCTTGTTTATTTTTATTCTTCTTATTCTTCCTTTGCTTCTTCTTCTTATCCAACGAGTTACTAGCTTTGGAGCTTTCACCCGGTGAAGAAGATGAAATGAAAGAAGACCTTGCAAGTGAAGAAGGTGAAGAAGATCTTACTGGTGAAGAAGGTGAAGGATAAACATGAGGTTGATTTTCTTGGGGAGAAGTTCTTACAAATGAAGCACTAACTGCATTCGAGACTACCTGGGTGGAAAACAACCACACCAGCAATCCAATCATGAGACCTGGAAGGCTCAAAGTAGCGATGTGAGGAGGACCAATGTTTCTGTAAGAGGGAAAAACAAAAGGTTCCCCTGGAAAAGGGATTCTGTCATTGGTCATTCCGGGAACTAACACCATTAAAAACAAAAATCCAATCTAGAGTCCACTAGGGAAAACAAACAGCACACGCTAAAAATCTAGTAAACAAGCAAGCAAACAAAACCTTCTCACAATGATCACACTAGTTGGTGATGAAATCCAACATCGTGGGAACAAATTAAGAAGGGGCTGAGATAGAGCGGGTGAAAAAGTTACGTTGACGACCTGTTTAACGGACTTATGCCCTGGTGCAAGCTTCCACGCAGTAATTGTGGATTTACCCTCCAAGGAGCCCGAGTGAGTTTGGCCAACATCGATTCCAAGTACCATGAATACTTGCCCCTCCACAGTGACCTTGTGTAAAGACCCTAAAGAGATAGGCCACTAAGGTTACCAACTACTATGGTGATGCCTGGGGAAACAGTGGACAGTCTG
Source organism: Picea engelmannii (assembly GCA_009831015.1). NCBI lineage: Eukaryota > Viridiplantae > Streptophyta > Pinopsida > Pinales > Pinaceae > Picea > Picea engelmannii. Next base: position 960,720 of record ML785858.1, read on the forward strand.
ATCCACGCGCAAGAGCGGGGTATCTAGCCTGAAATCAACTTGAAAGGTTTCCACTCATCATTGTGGGTATACCTCTCAAGCGACCCCCATAATACGTGCAACCTCTACACCAAGACCAACAAAGCAGGGTGAGTAACTCTATTAATCTCAATGTGACCTCGTGATTGACCCTTGTGTTAGAAGGGATTCCCAGGACAAAATGTAATAAGTGGATTTAACCGCTCCCTAACTCAAGATTCTATGTTTGTTTGCAACTTTGGAAAGTTATCTTTCACACCTATTCTAAATCCCTACAACTAATCTAATGTAGGTTTGCTACCAGAAAGTATAAAAAAATATCTAATCAATTTTTTTATAAGCGCTTTATTTGATGGTTGTTGTTACTCAAGAAGAAAATGGCGTGAACAATATGGTGTTTTGACCGACTCAAAAGTTATGCAAAGAGATGAAAATGCAATCTTTTCATTTTGATGAAAGATATGCTATGAGAAGAAGAAAACATTTATCATTCCTAGATGCACAATGTCCCAAAATTTACTAAACTCACCAATATCAAGATTTTCAAGAAATGAGACAAATAGATTGTACACAAATACACGATTCACACCCCCCCCAAATATGGCCCCAATCTAATGCAAATATGCCCCCAATATAATGCAAAGAAAGAAATAAGATTTTTGTTTCAAAGATAGCTAAAAGCAATAGCAAATCACTTCAAAACAAAAAACAACCCAAACAAAGCTTCTCTTTTACCGCGAGTTATTCAAAAAAAAGAAGTGTTCTTTTCACTAAACAATTCTAAAGAAAAACAAGGCTTTGTAACTGAAAGACATTCAAAAGAAGAGATCAAATCTTTCAAAAGAAAACAAAGCAAAGATGGCTAAATGCAGCTCATAAACTATCAAGTAAATTGTAAGCAAATCATAATCAAACCCAAAAATTCACCCCAAAACCAAATCCAAAGTCTAGGTAAGGAAAACCATCAAAAATCAAGAATTTCACAATTTCCACAGGTTGGAAGACTAGCATAGTGCGGAAATCACTGATTTCCACGGGCCAAATATGGGTAGGGCACGGCATTTCCACACTGGTCAAAATAGGTAGGGCATAGAAATCCTAAGTCGTCGCACTTTCCCTCAAAGCAGGGTGCGAAAATCAAACAAAAATGGGAAAAAAATAAAAATTGAGAAGGTTTTCCAGTGAAGTTTAACAGTCAGAGAGTCAAATTGGATCTTTCAGTGAATAAGAAAATAGAAACCAAGCAATCAAAGCAAGAAAACAAGGAAAACTAGGAAAACATTTGTTTCCCTAGTGGAGTCACCAATTTTGTTGTTGAATAAATTGGTAGGTGAGGACACTAACTAATCTCCCTAAATCCACCTGGATCTAGAACAAAACAGGATAGGACAGGACATGGCATTTTCCCTAGGCTCTAATCATCGAATTTACTACCAAACAAAAGACAAGAGACATACCTTTAAGTGTCGCTTCCTTATGTCTTTGTTGTTCCTATTTCGCTTCGGTGCTCTTATAATAATGATCCTGCAGTGAGACACAAACCAACCAAAGTGAAAGCAGTAGAGAGTATATTCAATGACAACCTATGCATATGATCAAGGAATTATGCAATAAAATTAAGATAATTCTATGGGAAAGAAACATGCCACTATATTATATTAATAATAGGAAGAGATGTTACAACCAGATGTCTTGATGTCGTAAGGTTCCTTCCAATAGTTCCTTGCTTCCCACACACTTTTGATCCAATAATTTTGAGACTATAGATCTGACATCTATCTTGAAAAAAGCAAAGCTCAAAGCCACTCTAACTAGGCTAATAATTCCAAACCAAATCCAACTCCAAAAGCCAAGCTCCAAAACCAACTAACTTTCTCCATGAGAGCTCCTCTCCTTTTATAAGTTGAAGAGGATAAAGTGAGGAGGTTAGGATGATCCCACTAAATCATGAAAGTGAGTAAGATCCAAACCATTCGGAGGCCACCTCACCATAGAAGCTTCTCCTTCTAGAAGCATCGAGAAAATGCTCATTTTTCCCACGTACAAAGGCCGTCATGACCTAGCTATAGTGCAGCCTGCGGAAATTCTGTGCACTAGCTATAGTGCAGCTTGTGGAAATCAGGTATTTCCGCACCCCAGTTATGGTGCAGCCTGCGGAAATCCTCCAAAATAGGTTTTTTATAGAGGAAAACACAACTTCTTCTCTCAAGGAAAGTTCTTCTCCCTTCTTTCTTCAAGAATTCAGGCCACTGACCTCTCTGAAGGCAACAGATAGGTTTACATCATTAATCATCATGAAGGTGATGAAAATAATGTGTAACAGAGTGGAAGTCGATTTCGGCCAATATAGTCATGCTAGCCACCACAATCAAAACATAATACATAGGAAGTTAGGTTACGTCAAAAAGATACAAAAGATCATTCGAGTGGACTTCTCTTCTTTCCAATGTGTTATTTTTAGGTGCAAGTGGTGGGACACCTTTGATCGAAATAATGTAAAGGAAGATCGTGATAATGTGATGATATGTATCAACTCTAAAAATATGTGGGATGAAGCTAAGGAGCCTTATGTTTTCCCAAAATACTGCAACCAAGTTCCTTTTTACCCAAATGTGTTGGATAGGAATTAGTGGTTTGTATTAAGACACAACCTTAAATCAAACCATATTTTTTAGAACAACAGTGTTATCATGCCAAGTGTTAGCACTAGAAGTTTTTCTTAGACTTCTTTAAGAACAAGCCTAATACCCATCAGAATTTGAAAAATTAAATCAATTTAAATTGGGTGGATCAACAAGAAAGAGGAAAACAATCTGACTGTAGATCAGTGATCTACCATTGGGCATGGAGTCAAAACCACTCTACAGATTGAAGGAAATCAAGATAAATCATCAGATTAAGTGTTTATATGATGATGATTAAAAGAAAGGAAAGTGAACAAAAAGAAGAATGTCTACTAAATAGAGATCATCTCTGTAGAATAGATTGAAAAATGCTTTAACAAAAACAATGATTAACAGGCCAGTGACAAAAAATCCTTTGCTTCTCAGGGATCCATTAATCAAAGGCATCCTTTGATCCTCAAAATCTGCAATATATTCAAGCAAGAAGATAACAAAATAAATGGAAAACAACAAAGACAATCTGAGAAATAGCTCTCGTGAATCTTTAATGGAAGAAAAATGTGATTACAAACATGCCCTCGAGCTTACAAATAAGCAGCTAAACTTATCCTCAAGCTCTGTCCTCTCTCATATCATGAACTGAATCCCTTCCTCAAAAACAAAATTGTTATCTATAGTGTATCATTCATTCCTACTCTAAAGAGGTTCAATCCCAAGTAGTTGCATTGGACTCTCTTTTCTCTAGGAATTGTTACAACAAGGTGAAACAGAAAATCCACCTAGCTCCTATGTTTTTGGATCTTGTCTATTGTGATAAATGTCCTTTGAAACAGGTCATGTTGTTTGATATGATGATGAAACACATGTCCCTCATGTCCAAATACCTCCTAGGAAATCATTCAAACCCCCTCAAACAGGTGGTAGCCCTCCTACATCTAGGATTTATCAAGATGTTAGAGTTCACAGCGCCTTTGACAGCATGCGCTGCGAACTTTCTTGTAGGTGATGATTTCAACTTTTCTCCCAAACGACGAACTTTTCTCCACAAAAACTTTCAGAAGAACCCATATCAACATTTAAATGTTATGATGAAAAAATGACTTTGTTATGTACTAATTCACTACAAACTATCCCAAAACTACCAGTTTGTAGTTCCTTTGACAGCACGCGTTGTGAACTTTCTTGTAGGTGCGTTTTTACATTCAAAATTTATTTCAACTTTTAAAACTTACACAACAAGTTGTGAAACCTTTTACACACTGCTACAATCTTTGAAAACAATAAGATACCCATTGCCACGTTTCCAAAGCATAATGATATGTGATTAGTGCATGAGGTACTTGTTACGAGGAAAATCTCTCTATGGCTAGGGTAAATCACAACAGACGAAAGTGACTGTAGAAATCAACTCTATTATCAAGTATGTTATATAAACAAATATGCTAGTGAGATAAGATAAAATGTTTACCTCATCCAGAAATTTGATGAAGTCCATCGTTGAGCACTTGACCCAAAGAAATATACCTGCAACTAGTTCTCAACAACCAAGCAAAGCAAGCATATGGTAATAGTAAATGATGTTAGCGCATTCAATAGCATAATCCATTAATAAACATGACAAATACACCCATGGAATAATAATTCAAATATTTCCAAGATATCTATTAGACGGGAAAAGAGTATTTCTATTAATATATTATCAGTAGAAGCGAAAATGATACAGACTTCTATGTCGGCACGGTTCGGAACCAAGAAACTAAGTTCCTTCCAGCTGAGCCTCCACCACTTCAATCCTCCACCAAAGGTAAGCTCATAAAAGAGAGATAATGGAACTCTCAATCAATAAGGAGAGAACTTGGGGGTTGAACACTATGTTCAGACTTAAAAGACAAAGGGATCCAGACTCAATATGAAGTAAATAATTTCTCCATAGTAACTTTTCTCTTAAGGTTGAATTCTTTCTCCTCTTCCATAGCTCGAAATTGGCCCATTTATAGCCTTCGAATGGAACAGAAGGGCCGAGTCAGAACATTTCCAGTATATGGAAGGCCAAAGATCATAGATCTCCTGTCGTGACATGGAAACCCAACTCCATTTTTTATTTTTGGGCACAAGTCCTGATGTACGCAGGCTGTAGTGGAGCAGCCTGCGTATACGCATGTTGTATAGTAAGCAAGGTGTGTACATGTGGAAAAAATGTATTTTTTAGCTCTATAACTTGCAAAAAGGGATGAAATGTTTGCATAGGGAAATGGAAAAAGGCCTTATGTGCAATATTGCATAGGGTGAGGTAAATATTGCTATAACAGATGCCCTCTAATGTGTGAGGTCAGAGAAGTATCTGTGATGGCCGAAATACATTATAAACAACCCATAAGTGGAGTGATGGGGAACCAGCTGGAAGGACTAGTTGCTCATTACATTCTGCACTGACTTTGCATACATGGCTGCCAATTGAATTACACTGCAGATCAATGTGAAAATATACCAAAAAATTGTTTGTGGTCATGAATAGGCAAATACAAATATGTTTACATGCCAAAGGTTGTCATAGTCATGAACAAGGCCCAATAGAACCAATCTCAAAATCAATCTGAATATATATGTATATAATGGAGTACAATATGATCTCTGATGATTACTGAAGGCATATAGGTATTGTTCCAATGAAAAGGAAGCAACAACTCAGGAAATTTGTGGCCACATACTAATGTATTCAAGTCTTCTACACAATCTACCAAAGGTGCAAGTCTACATCGTGTGAATAAAGGGGTTGAGGTCGAACACAATGAGACATCGTTTGATTACAGATCATTGAGGTATACCGTTAACAAACGTGAGACAACCTATAGATAATAAAAGTAGGTATCAAGGCACCAAGTACATTCTTACAAGTGTGAATAAAGGAGTCAAGGTCGAACACTTGAAGAATCCATCGATCATGAGACATTGATGTATTCCCAACTATCGATGGCGAGAGAACCTGTCACTAATGACTGCAAGCCTCAAGGTACTCTTACGATGCTAGGTCTTGTTTCCAAAATAGATGAGTTGAATTCGATGGAAAGATACCCGTTGAAAGGAGAGAATTAAAGAATCTCTCATCATTCAGCATGAGGTACAAAACAGGAGCTTCATGATTTGGAGGAAATCGGAATAAGAACATGTTCATGAACCAACGACCCTGTGCGTCTTTCGCGTGTGCCAAGTGCAAGCAGTACACAAAAAATACCCTATGAATAATAGCCAATGAGGAAAATTATTGACAAAGGCGAGGAAACCACCAATAAGGCTAATGTCATCCAAGACAATGCACGAATCTCAATGTGTGAATAGATGTCTTGTCATCGAACAAAAGGGAAACCAGCTAATCAACGACTAATGATGAAATATTGAGTGTTGGGTTCAAGGTTACCTATCAATGATGAAAGTAGGACCAAGGTGCATGATAGGACTATAGTATCATGTGATTTTGAGACAAACTGAGGGTATGGTTGACATGCAAATTCAAGAGTTATGAGAAATGGTCAACACAGGTTGATAGACTTCCTTTGAACAAGAGCATGAGACATATGGAAGACTTTATCAGCATAGACTCAATGATGAAACCATGAGATGCATGAGGATCAATGAAATTCTCCATAGGGACTGGAATAGTAACCAAACGGTAGAGAAGACTCTTTATAATGAGATCAGCTTCCTAAGGCCATGTTAAACCCAAAATTATGATGAAAAATAGAATCAATAACTTTGTGTTATTTTCAAAAGTGACACAACTACTTCCAACATAAGATAATACTCCCTTCCTGCCCATCTTTTTTTGTTTTTTAATAGACAAATGAATGTTATGATACAGAGGAGGAAACGAGTGTCGCAGGTAAGAAAAACTAGTTCCAGCAGTGGAAAATACCTATGCTCAATGCAAGGAGATGCATACGGGAGATGGACACTCAGGGGAATGTTCTCTCCTGGGTATTGTTAGAATGTGTTCATTTTACCATTGACAATATCACTATTGTCACCCAACCATAGGCCGAAGCCACCCTCTGAGCACCTTGACCTTGACAGAGAGAAGAATCTTGGTAGAAATCCAATAGCCAAGCAAGGCTAATGCACCAAGTAAGAAGTAACCAAATCTTATCAGAGATTCCAACCCAAAAGATAGAAGCAATAGGCTTCAGAACTAGCGGCAACACCTTCTCCAGAACTTGCGCACAAGACTGTCAGAATGCAGTGCGCACAAGTTCTGTTAGGGTCCTAACTCGCACATAGGCAGATCAATATATTCGGATGTAATAAAGGTCAATATTAATAAGGCCTTTCAATAAAATAGAATAAGGCAAATGTAAGAAGACCTAATAGAAGCATCCGCTTCTAGAAGAATCTTCCTCTAGATGCTTCTCTTGATAGACATATTTAGTATAAATAAGGGTCGAGGGTATGAAAACCCTAGCTTGGAGATTATTGTAATAGAGCATTGCTCGACTGGAGGTTGCCCCCTTGAAGAGGCCTGTGAACATTGCTTTCTGAATCAAAGTGTTATTTTTGTTGTTATTCTTATATCATTTATGTGTTATTGTGGAGATTATGTTGGTTATAATACTGTTATTCTGCCATTTCTAGCATTTTATTTCTATTCTGCATACTTTTTATATATGGTATATTACAAGTGGTATCAAAGCACTTTCCTTGGCATAAATTGTGGGAATTTTATTTTTTAGGGTAGAGACATATTCCGGCATCTTTAAGCCACAGAGATCTATCATTACACGCATAAACCCGTGTTTGAGGGATTCATACACATAGGAAATACAAGTGGTTCTTAAGCGCACATCTGTTGGCCACCCTTGTAACCCCTGTTGGTACCCCTTCGAGTGGTAGTGCATCAGACAGCAATTGTGATCAGTCTAAATTTCCTGAAGCCCTCTTTAGATAAACTGATCAACCAATCGGCCGCTTGACTGCTATAGTGCCACCAAGAACAGCACTAGGAAAGATACTCTCTAGTACCTGGGTAGTCGGGTAATACAGCTAAGGGTACGTTCTATCCTCCTTAGTTAGTGCACTGAGATATTGGGTCGAGTACTACTGTTGGACCCCGCACATATATCAGAGAGCTATAGCATAGGGCAAACCCTTGTCTGTAGAACCCTTGAAAACCTAACCCTTGGGGGACAGAAACATAAGCAAATTAAAACATACAAGATCTATTGTCGCGGAACTGTGTTCAAGTTGCCAAGTAAATACACATTTCTTTCTGGTTAAGCATTTGGGGATTTCATCACTGCAGTATTCTTCAGACCGGAGTATAACTCCACAAGTGTAAAAAAAAAAAAATCTGGAAATATTTTCACCATTATTTGAGACCTATTCCATTGGATTCATCTCTTCTCCCTTATCACATTCATCCATATCATTTTTCGGAAAAAAAATTGACCCCGCCCACCCCTTTTCAGTTCACCCATCTTCATGGCCCATACCCATAGCCAAGACCTGGAAGCTCGCTTCAACACCTTGCAATCTGGTTTCCTTGAGACCCAAAAAGAAGTGAAACAACTCAGTGCTATTGTTGCCTCCATCGATACATCCATAAATACAACCATACAGTCCTCAATGGAGGAAGTCAAACAAGAACTGACCACCCAGCTTGAATCTGTCTTTGCATCACTCTGCACCAAACTGAAGATCCCTACAGATGACCCTTTCTCTGACGCACCTCCAAAGACTGAAGGTGAACATTCCTCCCATTCCCATACCTTTCAGCCCCATCACTTTCAACGTGACCTATGCCTTCCACGGGTGGATGTGACCAAATTTGATGGCTCGGACCCCACTAGTTGGGTAACCCAAATGGAACATTATTTCTCTTTATACAGCATTATAGATGACTTGGCCAAACTCCGGTATGGTGTTTTCCATCTAGATCAAGAAATTTGGCAATGGTGGCAATGGAGAAAAACTTTTCGTCAAAGGTATATTGCTTGGACCCAATTTGTGGCTGAGCTTTATAAACTCTTTGACATGGACACCAACCATTTGGGCCGTTTGACAAAGTTGAAACAATCAAGAACATTAGAAGACTTCATAGATGCCTTTAAGTGCCTAACTTTTCGAACAGAGGGCATGACCGATGCTTTCTTTCAAGAGTGTTTTATCAGTGGACTCAAGGATGAGATTCGAGACCATGTCCTCATGGCTCGACCCTCGAGTTGGGTGGAGGCTACTAAAAGAGATAAAGAGGCACAACAGGTTGTATCCTCTCAAAACCGAAAACCCTTCTTTATCTCTCGCCCTAAACCCGTAAATCCCACTACTCCCTCTGCCCCATTAAAGATCCAAAAATTGACCAGGGCTGAAATGGAACGCCAACTCAAAGGCCTTTGTTATAATTGTGATGACAAATATTTCCCGGGCCACAAGTGTAAGGAACAAAAGCTTTTTATGGCCATCTCTGAGGATATTTCAGAAGAGGATGTTGAAACTCCCCTTGTGTCTGAGTCATCTGAAATCACTAGCATAACCCCTCCCTCAGACCCTCCCGAAGTGGAACCGGTCATTTCCCTCAATGCTCTCACTGGCTTCTCCGCTCCCCAAACCCTCAAGTTAATCGATTACATCAAGCATCGGAAGGTCATCATTCTAGTTGATAGTGGAAGCACCCATAATTTTATTCATCGCCGCATTTCCCAAGAAACTCATTGCTACATCCATGCCGTCAACAATTTCCAAATCATGATTTCCAATGGTGGTTCCATGAAATGTGGAGGGCGCTGTGAAAATGTGTGTCTCCAAATCGGTGACTACCACCTAAAATCACATATGTTTGCTATTGACATGGGTGGTTCTGACATTATGTTGGGTGCAAATTGGCTAAGAACTCTGGGTCCCATTCTTATGGATTTTAAGGCATTAACCATGCAATTCGACCAGGAAGGCCACCAATATAAATTCCAAGGCATAATTGTTGGTTCACCTGAGGTTATTAGTTCCCATCGCATGGCAAAGCTACTCAAAAAATGTCATTCTAGTGTCATTGCCCAACTCCATGCCATACAAGCAGCAGAGACACCCTCGGTGGCACAAGACCTCCAAACCCTCCTTTCTAAACATCAAATGGTATTTTCCACTCCCCAAGGACTCCCTCCTTCCCGCAGTGTTCATGATCATTCCATTCCCCTTGTACCCGGAATTCTTCCTCCCAATATCCATCCGTATCGCCACCCCTTTTCACAAAAAAAAAATGAAATTGAGAAAATGGTCCAGGAACTCCTTAATGGAGGCGTTATACACCCTAGTACGAGCCCTTACTCTTCTCCTGTAGTCATGGTCCTGAAGAAAGAAGGTTATTGGAGAATGTGTCCTAACTTTCGTGCCCTCAACAAACTAACCATTAAAGACAAATTTCCCATTCATGTCATTGATGACCTCCTGGATGAATTGAGTGGCACCCAATTCTTTACTAAACTTGATCTTCGCTCAGGCTATCACCAGATATGGATGAAAGAGGCAGACATTCCCAAGACGGCCTTTCGAACTCATGAGGGCCACTATGAGTTTTTGGTCATGCCCTTTGGCTTGTGTAATGCCCCCTCCACCTTCCAAATCTTCATGAATCGTGTCTTCAATCCCTTTAATCATGATATCCTCATCTATAGAAAAACCTGGACAGACCATCTTACTCATGTGGATCGAGTTCTCCATCTACTCTCTCAACACAAACTTTTCCTGAAATAGTCTAAATGTGCTTTTGGTGCCTCAGAAGTAGAATACTTGGGTCATCTGGTTGGCAAGGATGGCGTCAGGGTGGATCTGAAAAAAATTGAAGCTATGCAAGATTGGCCGCACTCAAAGACTCTCAAAATATTGCATGGATTTCTAAGCTTAACAGGGTATTATCACAAGTTTGTTAAGAATTATGGAAAGATTGGAGCACCTCTCACTGCTCTCCTCAAAAAGAACTCTTTCACTTGGACTCCAGCCGCTGCTCAAGCTTTTCAAACCTTGAAGATGGCCATATGCACCACTCTGGTTCTGGCCCTTCCTGATTTCACAAAGACCTTTGTGTTGGAATTTGATTCCTCAGGGAAAGGAATCGATGTTGTCCTTATGCAAGAGGGTCGACCTTTGGCCTTCACCAACAAGCAACTATCTGAAAGGAATCTGGGCAAACCCATTTATGAAAAGGAAATGTTGGATATTCTACATATTGTTGATCTGTGGTGCCCTTATCTCTTGGGGCAACATTTCCAAATTAAGACAGACCATCAAAGCTTCAAGTACTTTCTGGAACAACGCATTTCCTCCCCGGAGCAACAAAAATGGGTGACTAAGCTCTTTGGATATGATTATGAGATCATTTACAAGAAGGGCAAAGACAATGTAGTGGCGAATGCACTGCCCCGGAAATATAAAGAAGATCCATTTTATCTCTTTCCTTCATTGTACCAGATTGGCTCCAAGTTGTGCGCCAGGAATGGCTACAAGATCCCAAAAGTTCGCATATGATCCAGCAATTGCAGACCAATGCTCCAGCTACCCCAGGGTACTCTTGGCTCCAGGATGAGCTTTGATACAAAGGCCGTTTGTATTTAAGCAAAAAATCAAAGCTTAAATCCATGGTACTTTCTGACCTTCATGCTACACCCACAACGGGGCACTCTGGGCTCACCAAAACCTATGACAGAGTCAAACGTTCTTTTTTCTGGGATGGTATGAAATAGGAAATCTGTAATTTTGTCGTTGAATGTGAGGTGTGTCAACGCAACAAGGAAGAAACAGTCAAATCTCTGGCACACTACAACCGCTTCCGATTCCACCTTCTATTTGGAAGGATATCTCTATGGACTTTATTAATGGCTTACCCAAATCGGGAAATAAATTAGTCATAATGGTGGTTGTGGATCGCCTTTCCAAGTATGTTCATTTATGCACTCTTCAACACCCATTTACTACATCTACGGTGGCTCAAATTTTCATGGACCAGGTCTTCAAGATTCATGGCATGCCGCACTCTATTGTTTATGATCATGACCCAACTTTCACAAGCAATTTTTGAAAATAACTGTTTAAGCTACAGGGCACCCAATTGCATCTCAGCACAACTTATCATCCCCAAACTGATGGTCAAACGAAAGTTGTCAACAAGTGTTTGGAAACATATCTGAGGTTTTTTTCCTCTGAAAAGAAAAATCAGTGGGCTCAATGGTTACCCCTAACTAAATGGTGGCACAACACTTCCTACCATACAGCTACACGCATGACTCCTTTTGAAGTGGTATATGCACAGAAGACACCTTCCGTTCTCTCATACTTACCGGGTACCTCGAAGGTCCAGGCGGTTGACCAAACACTTATAGTTCGAGAGGATATTCTTCATACCCTTAAAGAGAACTTGGTCATGGTACAGAATCGCAAGAAGCAACAAGCAGATCAAGGTCGCTCTAAACGTCAATTTGCAGAAGGGGATCAGGTGTTTCTGCAACTACAACCATACAAGAAAAATTCCCTCAAGGCCGAGCATTTTCAGAAGCTAAAGCCCAAATTTTATGGTCCTTATACAGTTCTCAAGCATGTGGGACAAGTCGCCTATCAGTTAGCTCTGCCCAGTCAGTCGAAGCTACATCCTATTTTTCATGTTTCATGCTTAAAGAAGGTGATTGGAGCTAGGCGCCAAATTCAAACCAACCTTCCCAAGTTAGTTGAAGAAGGATCCATTTGGATACAGCCAGAAGCAGTTTTGGACCAGCATGAGCGTCGCCTGCGTCAGAGAACCATCAAGGAAGTGCTAGTCCAGTGGAAAGATACAACTCCAGCAGATGCCACTTGGGAACCAGCTACCATTCTGTAATAGCTTCCACATTTCAAGCCTTGAGGACAAGGTTGTTTTTAAGGGGGCGGACATGTTAGGGTCCTAACCCGCACATAGGCAGATCAATATATTTGGATGTAATAAATGTCAATATTAATAAGGCCTTTCAATAAAATAGAATAAGGCAGATGTAAGAAGACCTAATAGAAGCTTCTTCTTCTAGAAGGATGTTCCTCTATATGCTTCTCATGATAGACATATTTAGTATAAATAAGGGTCGAGGGTATGGAAACCCTAGCTTGGAGATTATTGTCACAGAGTGTTGCTCGACTGGAGGTTTCCCCCTTGAAGAGGCCCATGAACATTGATTTCTGAATCAAAGTGTTATTTCTGTTGTTATTCTTATATCATTTATGTGTTATTGTGGAGATTATGTTGGTTATATTATTGTTATTCTGCCATTTCTAGCATTTTATTTATGTTCTTCATACTTTTTATATCTGGGATATTACAAGTTCATGTCTGCAATTCTAAGAAGTGTGTCAAATGAAATACCGGTGCCCTGTATTTATAGTAATCCCGGCAGACTACCTAGGTCGACTTCTCATTCTAGGTACTAATTAATTCATATTAATTATCTCTCTCAGTCGACATCTTCTCTAGAGTTATGTTCACTTATTTTCTTTCTTCCAGAACATTATAATCTTGTCAAAGGTCACAATGTAGGTTCATACCTCCCAAAGCTACCATAATATCAACACTCCCTCCTAGCTAGGGAGGTATAATTGATAATGGTCTTGAGCACAAACAGACCATTCAACTTGTTGCATCACGAGCACCATCATTATTATCCAACTGAATAATTTCCATGACAACAGGTACAATATCAATTGATAGAACAAAACTGTGTTTATCCATGTTAGTACACAACTACTCAAATCGTGACACATAGTCACAATTAGTGAACATATCCACCACAGTAGAATATCTCTAATGTCTAGAGACATGCAGTGTTCATAACAATCATCTGATATCAACCTGCACAGAAAAGATTGTTATGATATAAACTGAATCGTCTGGGCCATTCTTTCACTCACATCTGTGAGATCTAAAGTTGTGATTTCTGAGCCTGGACCATTCCCCACCCTGGGACATTCCTCCGGCACTAAACAAAGTGCAACCTGGAGAGAATGAGTCTGCCCTAAGGAATGCTTGTCCCTCATTGTTGAACCTGTACCATTCCTCACCCTAGGCCATTCCTCCGGCACTAAACAAAGTGCAACATGGAGAGAATGAATCATCCCTAAGGAATGACTGTCTAGACCATTTCCTAAGGAAATGACTGTCCCGAACCAACCTCCAAAACGGACCATTCACCATGTTAACCACAATGGAAAATCGATGTCCGGCGAGGCCGTCTAGTCTTCTTGAGTAACCCTCAAGAAGAGAGACTACCCTAGACCATTCCCCATGTTAACCATAATGGGAAATCATTGTTTATGATACATCAGCAATCCATCGAAGCATTTTCATTACAAAAATGAACATTTGATCTAGACCATTTTCTGAACTGAAAAATACCTATCCAGCAGCATAGACTCCATGATGAAACCATGAGATGCATGAGGCATCAATGAAATTATCCATAGGGACTGGAATAGTAACCAGTCGGTAGAGAAGACTATCTGTAACGAGCTTAGCTTCCTAAGACCATGTTAAACCCAAAATTATGATGACAAATAGACTCAATAACTTTGTGCTCTTTTCAAAAGAGACACGAAGGTTGCCAACATAAGATAATACTCCCTTCCCACCCATATTTTTTTGTTTTTTCATAGAGAAATGAATGTTATTATACAGAGGAGGAAACGAGTGTCGCAGGTAAGGAAAACTAGTTCCAACAATGGAAAATACCTATGTTCAATGCAAGGAGATGCATGCGGGAGATGGACACTCGAGGGAATGTTCCCTCCTGGGTATAAGGTGTCAAATTGCAAAGGATATAAACAAGGCTCTGCTTGATTGAGGATGAAAAAATTGCTGAGGAAAATAGTTTATAATGAAAAGCGAGAACCGACTATAGGCTCAATACTGCAAGCAAGGGCATGAGATGCAATCACAACTTGACGTCAAAAAATATCTTTTTTCATGATCTTTAGTCTAGTTGGTGTGAAAAAGGGATAAACTTGTACCAAATAGACGTCCTTTCAAATCCAATTTACGAGTGTGAAAGAGACAAATTCACTCGGCAATCTTTTCTCTTTTTGAAGACAAGTTGGAAAATGGATTAAATTAAACTCGGTTGGGAGTCCTCTAGTTATAAGGTAGGATGTTTATGAGTGAGAAATGAGGCTCAACATAAAGGCATGTATTAACTATAAGGGACTCTCAGTCCTATAGAAAAAATCGTTGCATGGGCACCAAATGAAGCAGAGGATCTAACTAGGGCACCCATGTTTGGTAAGTCCCTACCACTTGATAACGACACGTCTTATAGAAGATGGAAGGTTCTATGTCACAACAAATAGGTTCGTATATAAGGCATTTGAGTGACAGCTATACGACAATGCAAAATTGCATGGTGGAATGGATACCTATCCTATATGTTGGGTAATGAAAATACATGCCCGTGGCTACAAACGGTCAATATAACGTTGAAATCCACAAGAATCCCTGGTGAAAACTACAAAAACCAACTCAATCCACTGCCATATTAGTCCATTAGGAAAAAAAATGACTTAAAACTATAGAAAGTGGGTAAATGATGTTATAAAAAGTAACAAAACCAAAAATTACTGTCATTTTGACATTTTACCCAAATAGTGAAAATTGGACCAAATCACCTTCTATCTTCAACTAGTGATTGCGGGAGCGTCGGGCGACGAAATCAAAAATCATTCAGAGCAGGTAATTCCTCTTCCCCTCCTCTTCCTTTCTAGTGGATTAGATTTTTAAATTAGGTTTCAAAATTTGAGTAAATTAGGGTGCAAATTGAGTAATTTGGTGTACGCGGGCTACCATTCATCGGGTCGCGTATACATGAGGTTATATGCGACTGTGTAAAATATAGGGCGAGTGTATTCAACCCTATATGCGACTGTAAGTGCAGAAGCCTGCGTACAAGTTCGTAATCAATGTTTTCTATGGTTGCTAACTCAAAAATTGACTTTGATCTGGCATTATGGCACTAGAACGGAGGGAAAGAGAGTACGCGGAGGTAGATGTTGTTGTGGAAAGAGATCTGGGGGCCCAAATGGCCTTGAAAATATGTGGCTTATACAAAGTTTGGGCACTCAAAGGGATGAGGACCTAGGTAAGGTTGCTTGAGATGCTTGTGGATTACTGGGATCCTGACAGTGAGAGCTTCAACCTCGATGGGCAACCATTGAGGATTGAAGTCGAGGATATATATTTTTTGACTGGGTTATCGTGTCTGGGTGAGGTGGTGAACCTCAAATCCCGGGGAGCAGGGAGCAGTATGAATATAGAGGAGTACATATATGTTCACTGTGTAGGAGGAACCCCAAAAGTTGGGAGTCAACTCCCCATCCGAGCGATAAACAATCTCAGCCTCAAGACTATTGTCCTCATGTTGACCAAGATCACAGGATCGGCTTCATTGCACCAGGCATCAAGGCTACTCATGTTCTATGTTGTAGAGTGCTTGAGACCCACAGTATATGATTGGTTTACCTCACTATTGGATAATATGAAGAGTCAGTTAACAGAGTGCAAACAAGGTGGCAAGAGGAACTTCGGGTTTTCCTCTATCTTATGTAGTTTTTTTTCGAGCGGGTTACAGGTTTGGGACCTATATTTGAGATCATTCCGAGAGGACCTCACGATCTAGCCATGGCATGGTGGATTGAGGTAATGAGATGGCAGGGGGGAGGTAGGGTGCCCACACCCTACAATGATGATTTCTTCCACTGGTGGAAGTGACAGGTCATTGCTCTAGATGAATACCCCTATGCAAGGATCGACTTCAGAGGGGACCCTGACATGCCATTGCCACTAGGGACCACCTATGGGGAAATAGGTATGTAAAAAAATTTTAAATATTTCATTTTTTGTATTTTTGTATAATAAAACAAAAATATTGTTGGAAGATGCTTAAGTACTAACTAGACACTTGTTGACGCAGACGTGGGTCCGCGATGGCTAGAAGAGATTCCTCGATATTGTCAGAGGCACCAAGGAGATGAGGTGGTGGGAGGAGAAGCAGAGAGAGTCCTTCAAAACATGCAGGGAAACCTGTCTCGTTTGACTCATAGGATTCCTATGGTTCAGGTAGAGGATCTATTGGAGGCCATGCAGCAACAAGTGGTTGGAGTGCCCAGAGCTTCGGTGTGACTCTTTCGGTGTCTCGCAAATGTCATATTTTTTTATCATGACTGATCCAAGTGGATATCGGTGGCCACCCACCTTTTCCGATTGGCTCAAAACAGTTTTTAACAATTTTGGCAATTTACTATTTTTAGCAGTTTTTAACTTCTGGGGCCATTTTGAGCGCCCAAATGAAGGTTTTTCGAGATCGAGGTTCTCAATGATATTCAAAGGCATGATTGAGCCCCAAAAATGAATCTCCTCGACAATACATTTCCAACGAGCTATCACACACCTAAAACGGAGATCGTATGCAAAAGTTACGACCCCAGGAAGTTGATGTACTCACTTACCCAAATGAGGCCCACATGACTTTTGGCGCTTCATCTCCTAGGGTTAGGTTTTTGGATGTCTAGGACTTTTGGCATTCATGTTTATTGTAAAAAGGCCTTCAAAGCCTCATTGTAATCATCTTCTTACGAATGCAAGTAGCCGTCACATCTCTTCTCAGAGATAAGCTGCCACCATTCTAGCGAGTCTTTCACTCTGTATTTTTATAGTCTCTGTACATTTCTTTCATTAATAGAAATCATGTATTACTGTATATCTGTGTTTATGGTTGCATCTCTGATACATTTATGTTATATTATTAAATATCTACAATATCTTTGTTCATTTCTTTATTATATCTTCGCTCGCATTTCGTGCCGAAAATAATCTGGATCAGTGATATCAGAGCAGGCTGCTCTTGATCGTTTTTTCAGTGCATGTCCCCGACGAGGTCCGAGTATAGAAAGTTGGGTCTTGAGCTTGTTTCTCTTGAAGACAATCGCTCTCGCACACCCAAGAAACCCTCAATGGCAGAAGAAAAGAAAAACGATGGAGCAAACGATCCTATCAATCTGTTGCTTGAGCAAGCTCTCACGTGACAGAGGGACGAAATGATGGAGAACTTTTCCCACATCATTCAACGCCTGTCGATAGCATCAGGTGCATCTTCATCAAACAGCCACTTTGGAGACACCTCGCCTTTCAAGGTACAAGTTAATTTTGATATTCCTGTATTTGAAGGACAGATAGATGCAGAAACCCTAGAAAAATTGTTAACTCTGCTATAAGGTTATTTCTCTGTTCACAATTTTTTCGACAAAGAAAAGATCACCTTTGCACTCCTTAAATCTTACCCTCATGTCAAACATTGGTGGGAAACTTACTGGGAGCAAAGTTCCATAGAGGATCCTGGAATATACGGGGCCGATCCCACTTAGGATTTTTTTTTGGATGCGGTAAAGGAACAGTATTACCCTGTTGGCAACTATGAGGACCAGTACATGAGATGGACCACACTACGGCAAGAGAGGGGCCAAGCAGTTTCGGAGTTCTCCAATACCTTCCATACCTTTCTCACCAAGTTGGGTATCAAAGACTCTGAGTGACATTTGGTTCTAAAATACCGTGGGGCTCTACACAGATACATCCAGACTGAAATGGATTTTCTAGACATCTCATCACTCGATGTTGTTTATCGATATGTTGTTAAAATTGAGTAGAAATTTAAGCACCAGAACAAACAAAAGTTTGGGTATGCAAATCCGAAACAACCGAAGTATGACAAAGACATCCCTAACAAACAGTCTCCCGAAAACCAATCCAAGACACGGGAAAAGAAGAGTCATGGGAAGACAAAGAAGGACACCGGAAAATGGTGCGAGTTCCACAAAATCCCCTGGTACAACACCAATGAATATCGCTCAAAACAATCATTGGTGGCTGAGATCAAAGACAAAGATTTGAACCCTGATTCAGAATCCAATTTTGAAAATAATGGTAAAGGACAGATCATTGACGTGGACCCCATTGTTATTGTCGCGACCGCGGAAATTCAACCAGAAGAACCAACATATCCTGAAGAGGGGGAGCGCCTTTTTCATTCACAGATGTGGGTGAAGGGGACCCCGCTACATTTTATTGTTGATAGCGAAAGCTAGAAAAACCTCATCTCAGCATAGGTCGTCAAACAGTTGGGACTGTCGACAACACCACACCCGCAGCCATACAACATCGGGTGGCTTCGCCAAGGACGAGATCTCTATGTCAACCAACAATGTTGATTGTCATATGGCATCCAACCCTTCAAGGATGAGGTATTATGTGATGTTTCCCAATTGGATGTCTATGATGTTCTCTTAGGCCAACCATATATGTGGAAGCGTCACGTTGTTTATGAGTCTCGACCTCGTAGTGTCATTATTTCTCTGGGGGGTCATCTCTACAGAATACCAGAGGTAATTCCAACTACTGTTCCACATAAAAAGTGTCGCAAGGTACTATCTCATACTGCAAAACTTAGCTTCTTCACAATCTATTCAAAATGAGAAAAGAAGGACACTGCAACCACTACAGCCTCGCCCCAAGAACCTTCTATCAAACAGAAGCAAGTCGACAAGGTTGCAGCAAAGCACAAAAATTCCTTCTGCACATCATCCTCTCATGTAGCTTGACTTGTTGAACGGCCTCATCCTCAACAGATTCGTGACAAACTTCCACAAAATGAGCAACGCGACGTCTCCAGCAAGGAAAGCAGTTCACCAAGATGCAGATTCAGAAAACGTTTTTCCCTCTCCCCCGAGAACTAAACGCAATGGATACCATTGCTTCTTAAGGAGGGAGGATTGATTCAGGTGGATATCAGTGGCCACCCACCTTTTCCGACTGGCTCAAAATAGTTTTCTGACAATTTTGGCAATTTACTATTTTTACCAGTTTTTAACTTTCGGGGCCATTTTGAGGGGCCCAAATGAAGGTTTTTCGAGATCGAGGTTCTCAATGATATTTGAAGGCATGATTGAGCCCCCAAAATGAATCTCCACGACAATACATTTTCAACGAGCTATCACACACCTAAAATGGAGATCGTATGCAAACGTTACGACCATGGGAAGTTGATATACTCACTTACCCATGTTGGAAGATTGGTTGTTGTCATTGATGTCAACCCTAGTCATGGGTTTTGGACCACAAGATTGATGAAGGTATTTGGACATGAAGGAAAATGCACATGCATATACAACACCCATGGATGTATAGTATACATCATGTTGTTTCCAGTGGTATGTGGCACGTCACGTGGATCCTCATGGTTGAGGAGAAATGAATTTTTGAAGATGACAAAGTGAATTGTACATGTAGGCCCTGAAGATAATTAAATAAAAGAATTACAAAATAAGAAAGTGTCAGGTTGGCCCTAATGTTAAAAGGAAATGACATAAATGGTATAAACAAACATCATTATACATTCATTTGATACAAGTCGACTTTCAGAGGGAAGAAAAAATAAAAGAAGGTCGGATTTCAAGGGAGGATGAAGTCTTTTGGTGATGTGTTCTAAGGTATGTTATTTTCAAGTCATCTTACCATTTTTGCTATAACCTTTTTTCTAGAATGATCCAGATGTTGAAATTGCTATGGTATTGAGAAGACATATCAAGGTACCTCTGGTAAAAATTTCAGCTCTTGATTCGCTATATTATGGAGATACATTCTGTGGAAGATAGGGTTTGTGACCAGTCCTGAAGCTAGTCAATAAACAGGTGTTTCGGGTAAAACAGTCATAAATTTTTCATACAGAATCCAAATGAAGTGGGACCACTTCCATTGGAAAGAGTACAGAATGAAGTTTCTTGTGTGCGAGTTTCAGAATTGGATGTTAAATATTGAGCGCGGGGCATGTTGTACAAGTTGGGTCTTCTGAACAGACCAGAATTGAATAAAGTCTACCATTCTTTCTATAACCTCTTTTTGGGGAGGATTCAAGGAGTGAAAATTGGAGGAGTTTCAGAGAATACATTGAGTAATATTATTTATAGGATCAGAGTACTCCAAGAATTGAATAATTGCATAAATTAAAGAAGTCTTAGGAAGCATTATCAGGTTCTATGTAATGATTGGTTGATGGTGATGATTTAATGTAAAGTTTTATTATCTCTCATATATTCTTGGGTGGAAGGAAGGGGCAAGGATGGAGAGTTCAAATATCTCTTGATATTGAAGTATTGTATCTTACTCTTGGATTTTTATCCCTCCCTCTACATTTGGAAGTTGTAGCTACCTTTGGAAGTCATTACTTCCCTTGAACAATAAACTATTGATTATTTCTCATATATTGTGCATGGTGTATTATGGTGTATTAGTGTAACTCTTGTACTATTGTTCATTTCTCATTGGATATAGTTGAATGGTTTAAGTATAAGTTGAAAAAGGTTTTAAATTGTACTTGATACTGATTCACCCCCCTCTCAGTATCAACAACCCAAACGGGGCCCACATGACTTTTGGCACTTCATCTCCCAGGGTTAGGTTTTTGGATGTCTAAGATTTTTGGCATTCATGTTTATTGTAAAAAAGCCTTCAAAGCCTCATTGTAATCATCTTCTTGCAAATGCGAGTAGCTGTCACATATATTCTCAGAGATAAGTTGCCACCATTCTAGCAAGTCTTTCACTCTGTATTTATACAGTCTCTGTACATTTCTTTCATTAATAGAAATCGTGTATTATTGTATATCTGTGTTTATGGTTGCATCTCTGATACATTTATGTTATATTATTGAATATCTGTGATATCTCTGTTCATTTATTTATTATATCTTCGCTCGTATTTCATGCCAAAAATAATCCGGATCAATGACACACATTCGGCACCACAGTCGTAGATGTCTTGGATCTTGTATTATCGATTGTATATGTGTATTGAGGGTGTTGGCCCCAATTTTATACTATAAACATCATATTTTTTGAAATATATATAAAACAAGGATCTTCGGCTTTACTTATATTACAATCTATACATTGATGAGATGGTTTTATTTCCTTTAGTTATGTGACAAATGTCAATCTAAAAAAAAATTAGCATAAGCATCAGATACATGATTAGAACTCATAGGAATGTGATAATAAGTAATAAAATCAAAATGTCATTCTAAAATATTTTCCCGTAGGAATGGTCGAAGTAAAGTAGGATCACGCACGTAGTAACTGTCATTCAACTGACATACTACTAACTCAGAATCCAGGCAAACTTCTAAAGAGAGAATACCATGTGAGATAGCATCGCGCAAAAGTTCTATAATGGCACTATATTCGGCCATATTATTCGTGGATGGCCCTAGGAATACACCACCTGAAAACACCAGTAGAGCCTCGGGTGAGTAAACCACCCAAGCTGCGGAAGCCAAGTTCCATGTATGGCAACTAGCTCCGTCTCCAAATCCGAAGTATACCGAAGACTCCGTTGACATCTTCCAACCAAGGGAAAACTCGATAAGCAAGTTGAAGACGAAAAGAAAGGGAAAATATATATACACTAAATTACATTAGTATACAAAGAGTTTTTCCCAAGCTTGGGGCTCAAGCATAATATCTTTTCAAGTAGAGCCCATTCCTGGGCTTGGCCAACATATTCCCTTCATAATATTCTAACTCATAAGCTCATTTTTCTAAGACACGTCACACGATATAAGGACCGTGCCACATGGGTTTAAAATTTCCTACCCCCGATGGTTCTTTGGCTTGATCATATAAGAGGACCAAGTCACCCTCAGCGTACAACCAAGGACAGACAGACTTATCATACTGGACATTGACACATCTTTTGTTCACCTTGATAGTCATACAAGTTTCTTGACGCTACTCGTCAACACTCTCTAGGTGCACAAGGCGTTGCTCGAGGTCGGAAGTTTCAGATAGGAGCGCGACTACCAACTTAAGAGAAGGGATTCTGCATTCAATAGGTAATATCGACTCCACATTGTGTACTAACTAGAAAGGGGAAAATCTGGTGGCAGTCTTAACCGAGGTTCGGTATGCCCAGAGTGCAGGATATAGCATAATGTGTCAGTCAAACTTACTTTGGCTGACAATTTTCTGCAAAATAGTCTTGAGAGACTTGTTGATGGCCTCTACCTATCCATTTGTCTGGGGATAGTAAGAGGAAGAATGACCATGTTTAAACCCCAGCTTAAATGATATCTCTTCCATCATTTTGTTATGAAAGTGACTGTCATGATCAGTGACAATATCACTTGGGATACCAAACCAGGCGATAATTTGATTGAATACGAAGAAGGTGGCAGTCTTACCGTTGGATTTAACTGTAGGCATGGCCTCGTCCCACTTAGTAAAGTAGTCGACGGCCACAATAATGTGTTGATGCCCCCCAACCAAAGTTGGGTTGCAATCCATGAAGTCCACCCCCCACTTGGTGAAGGGACCGATGGTAATGATTGGGTGAAGAGGGGTTGGATGCGAGTGCATTTTCCGCGTGAACACCTGGCAGGGGTGACACTTCTTAACCGCTTCAACACAATCTTTAAATATAGATGGCCATAAATAATTGGCTCGCAAAATTTTTTTGGTTGTCGCAAACCCGGATAGATGACCACCACAAGCCCCACTATGGAAATCGTTTAGAACTTACTTGACTTCCTCGTGAGTTAAACAACGATGCAGGATATTGTATATTCCTCGGCGATACAAAGTGTAGCCAACAATAGTTTAATTCTTAGCTTGGTATCGTACACGTTGTCGATCATATCGTGAGAAATGTTGAGGGAACTTCAAGGTTTGAAGATAGAGAATGATGTCTCCATACCAGGGGTCGGACGACAAGACAAGGAAAATGTGTTCATCCACAAACAAATCGACATGGATAACATCCTCATCTAATCATGGAAAGTTGGATATTAACTCCGTGAAGACTAGTGATTTCTTGGATTTCGCAGAAGCAAAATCGAGATCAAATTCTTGTAAAATGACAATCTATTTATTATATTTTCCCCTTATGATAAGCCTGGTAAGGACGTATTGAAATGGATTTACATCCACAACCACAGTAGTCTTGCAAAGCAATATATAATGGCATAAACGTTGGTTTGCATGAACGCAAGCCAAAGCTAGATTTTCAATGTGAGAATAATTGAGCTCGGGACAGACTAAGTTTCGACTAAGATAGTAGATGACGTGCTTGTGGAGCTCATCATCCTCATGAACCAAAACCATACCAATCATTTCCTCCGATGCGGCGATATAAAGCAAGAAATCCCTACTGTAGTCAAGAGACTTCAACAGAAGCGCAAATACCAAGGATTTCTTCAAAGCATCGAAGGACTCTTGGGCTCGCTCATCCCAGATAAAGGGGGTGTCCTTCAAAAGACGCATGAAAACCTTAGTGATATTGGAATAATTTACTATAAACTGACATAGAAAGTTAGCTTTCCTTTGTAAACCTTGAAGTTGTCTAATAGTGCGTAGGGGAGGAAACTGAAGTATTTCCTCAACCTTTAACGGATCTACCATAATCCATGTCTCGAAAACTAGAAATCCCAAAAGATGACCAGACCTAATGCAAAAGATGCGCTTATGAGGGTTCAACCAGATTCTATAGTAACGACATATTTCAAAAATAAGCCGAAGTTGCATAGAATGATCCGCTCTCTTACGAGAGTGAGCAGTAAGATCATCAAGGTAAGATTCAACTATATGCTTAAGATCGTGGAATGTGAAGGTCATAGCATGTTGGAAGGTTGCTCCAGCATTTTTAAGGCCGAAAGGCATTTTCCAGTATGCAAAAGTTCCCCAAGGACAAATGAATGTTGTCTTGTGTTGATCCTAGGGTTTAATTTGAATTTGGTTATACCCTGAAAATTTGTCCATAAATGATAACACTTTGCTTCCTGCACACTCGTCGAGAATCTGATCGATGAAAGGTGTCGAGAAGTTGTCTTCGGGACATGCATTGTTCAAGTCATGAAATTCCATGCATACATGGATGGTTCCTTGCTTCTTATTCATAGGAACGAGATTGAATACCCATTCAGTCAAGGGAACCGGGTAGATAAATCCAGCGTTAAGTAGTTTCTCTACCTCTTCCTTAATAACAGGGACCTTTCAGGGATTGACAGCTCTAAGACGTTGTTGAACAGGTTTAGCATCCAGATAAGTTATAATCTCATGTTCGACAATATGAGGGTCAATTCCTAGCATCTCTTCATATGACCAAGCAAATACATCTTGGAATTCCTTGAAGAGTTTGTTGTAGATCGGGATTTCTTCTGGTGAACAATCTACACCAATATGTATGTTTTCAATCTTGCCAGGGGTACGAGAGATATCGATCATGACGATATGAGATATACTCATCATATTTCCTTCGGCATAAATGCCGTGTGTATCAATTGGAACTACGACGTGACTGACTATCTCACTCAAATTAGATCGAAAGTCATCTTGTTCGATTCTTTCAAGCTCTGGGAGAAAATAAGAGCGATGATGCATATCATCCCAAGGTTTTTCGGAACCATTCATGGCTTCAATGATAGCTTCATCTGAGGGAAACGTCTCATCGAGGTAGTCATGTGAACAAGAAAATGAAGTGGCCCACGCGGGCTTAAGAACACGATCCTCCTTGTCCGTTGGCAAGGTAAAAGGATCAGGATCGGCGGAAGAGCCAAGAACAACTTGATACACAATCTCTGATGTCAATAGTGGCATGGCCATTCCATCATGCAACTGACCTTCACAAGATGGAGTTGAGGAAGGTAGGGTCTAAGGATCGTTAAAATAGGAAGTGCATAAAGAGATGGACCTCTATGTCGAAATGGGCCTACTGGACAAGGCGTAAACATAGTGAACCGGTGAAATGAAGTCAAAAGTGTCCATAAGGGAAGAATACATTCCAACACCGATATTCTCAGTTATCGGTTGAGAATTGTCAATCACGGGGATCGACGGTCCAACAAATGCATTGGGACTAGCATACGCAAAGGATAACTGGTCGATCATCACGATATTCCCATCATGTGGAAAACAAAGAGTGCGGAAGACAGACGACACGACGGAAGTCATAGCATAGGTCCAATTGCATCCTAGTAAGAAGTTATAATCAAGAGGCGCATCAACTACCTCAACCTCCACCTCTACCATCTTCCCACCCAACTGGACCAGAAAGGCAGGAAGAATACCGTGAGGGCGGAAGGAATGACCGTCAAAAGAAGTCAACATATTTGATGACTTAGAAAGATTTGGAGAACAGACAAATTTCCAACATATCAAGGACATCACACATGTAGCAGCGCCTTCATCAACAACCACACATTTGATGGTATACTTTGAGTACCCCACGTGGATTTGGAATGCCACATGGCAAGGCAAGCGAGGATTCACATTTGTGATGTCAAACTTGATAACTTTTGAGCCACTGGGTTCTAGAGCTCCTAACGTAGATACCAAGGAATTCCTCTATGAAGGACACGTATGGAGTACCTCCAGAGCCGACATTACACAAGGTTTTTGACTCAGGTCCTCAACAATAGAGTAGTTTTGGGAGGCTCTAGCATTTGGATTGTGGGTAGAGTGCTTGAGTACTCCTTTTGGAATACGAGGCAGTGGATCTAGTTTTTCGATCTGCAAAGTCGTCTCCGGAGGAGGAGGAGGAGATTCTATATTAGGTATAGCCTCTGAGGAACTATAATCGCGAGATCGAGTTGCTACATGAACTTTAGCATCGACCATATTGATACACAAACAGTCGCCATCTTGCAACAATGGGTTTTGACTCTCACCAGTGGCATTTCTGCATTTTAGGAGCTCGAGGCCATGTCCTAGTTATGTGGGAAAGGATTCGTTAGCACAAAGGGAGGTAGAGATAATAGCCTCATAGCTTCCGCAAGTTTGGGGCACAAATGAGTAAGGTGATCATTTGTACAAAGCTTACAGGGAAATTTCACCTTTCGCCTTTCTTTCTTGCCCTCTCCAGCATTATTATTTGTCTTCTCATTATTACCATTGTCCTTGGATTTATTATTATTTTTTCCACCCTTACGATTATTATTATGTCTTTTTTTTTTATTCCCACCTGGTTTTTGGTTACCATTTGGGTCGGTCGACGATTGCACGAAATGTACATCCACTGACTGAGTGGGATTGGAAGACACAAACGAAGTTGGCCCTCCTGTAGACTAGTTTAGAGACAACTCTTTCAAATGGCTTGTCACCAAGTCTACAGATTTTACATTGGCAGAGCTACAATGCCATCAGCATGAGGTCCGGGATTTTGTATAGGGTCATAGGTTGACCACGGTGATTCTGGAAGAATGTGGTATAACATCCTAGACTAAGCATATATAAGATCTGACTGTTGGGATTTTAAGATCGCTTCTTCCTCAATGGTAACCCAGGATGTAGCAACATCCTTCGAGATGGGAGGATGAAAATACTTAAGGAACCATTCTAAAATAAAGGTCGAGGGTATGGAGGTCTTAATCAACCTCTTTCATCTATGCCACTCCTGGATATGATCCGCGATATGAGTGGTGGTGTCCTGGCATAAAGTTGATATAATTTCTAGGTCAACATCATAACGAACCAACAATTGGAAGTGGTTAAGGAAGACCAACACCATCTGACTAAAGGTCCCGTATGCCCCCCTAAATAGCTTGATATACCATTTCATAGTGACCCCAATGAGGGTGCGTTGAAATAATATTAACCGAATGGAATCGTCATTAAGGGAATTCGAAGAGAACCATAGGTGAAAGGTGGTGACGTGATCACCGGGATCCTCACCATTATTACCTTCGAATTTCGGAACATCCAAAGGAATCTTGGTGGGCACAAGGGGCCATGTAGGATCATGGGATACATGGTCATTCATCAATTTAGACAAGTATGGAAGATTAAGCATGGCCATAAAAGGGATATGGGATTGCGGCATGTCATCTTCTCTATGTCCTGCTCTCGGATGTTGATCTGATGATATCCAGAGTGTAGATCAATTTTTGAGAAGAAAACTGCCCCATGCAGTTCATCCATCAACTCGTCAATGTGTGGGATAGGATATTGATTCTTGATGGTTTTCTTGTTCAAGGATCAGTAATCAATGCACATCCTCATGGTGCCATCCTTCTTCAGAACTAAGACAACTGAAGAAGCAAATGGGTTGTTTCTCGATCTGATGTGTCCCATCGCCAGCAATTTCTTGATTGCCTTCTCTATCTCATCCTTGAACCTCCTAGGATGATGATAGGGGGGGTGATCATAGGTTTGGCCCCCTCCTCCAACTCAATGGTGTGCTCAAACCCCCTGTCAGGTGGTCTCCCTGGTGGAATTGCCTCAAAGACCTGTTGATGTCATCCCAATAACTTCTTGATCTCTGTATGGTACTGTTGTCGACCTTCTGAATCCTTATGAGTAGTGATCAATCATTCTACGGCATATGCTACCTCCCCATGTCTGAATATCCTCTCCATCCTCTTGGTTGAAACTGTCCTGGGTGATCCTGTCGACATACCTCTTAGAACAACCTTCTTCCCATCTTGATCTTTGAATCCCATTTCCAAGGTTTGGTAGTTGGTAGTGATTTTTCCCAAGGTAATCATCCACTGAACTCCTAACACCACATCTGTGTCTGATAGGTCAACCACATA
>ML785858.1:997492-1010230 GCA_009831015.1 Picea engelmannii
CTAGCAGAGTTAACCATTTTTCTAGGGCTTCTGCATCTATCTGTCCTTCAAATACAGGAATATCAAAATTAACTTGTACCTTGAAAGGCGAGGTGCCTCCAAAGTGGCTGCTTGATGAAGATGTGCCTGATGCTATCGGCAGGAATTTAAGGATGTGGGCAAAATTCTCCATCATTTCGTCCCTCTGTCGCGCGAGAGCTTGCTCAAGCAACAGATTGATAGGATCGTCTGCTCCATCGATTTTCTTTTCTTCCACCATTGAGGGTTTCTTGGGTGTGCGAGAGAGATTGTCTTCAAGAGAGACAAGCTCGAGACCCAACTTGCTATACTCAGACCTCGTCGGGGACATGCACTGAAAAAAACAATTAAGAGCAGCCTGCTCTGATACCACTGATCCAGATTATTTTCGGCACGAAATGAGAGCGGAGATATAACAAAGAAATGCACAGAGATATTGCAGATATTCAATAATATAACAGAGATATTGCAGATATTCAATAATATAATAGAAATGTATCAGAGATGCAACCATAAACACAGATATACAGTAATACACGATTTCTATTAATCAAAGAAATGTACAGAGACTGTAAAAAAATACAGAGTGAAAGACTCGCTAGAATGGTGGCAGCTTATCTCTGAGAAGAGATGTGACTGCTACTCGCATTCGCAAGAAGATGATTACAATGAGACTCTAAAGGCCTTTTTTACAATAAGCGGGAATTCCAAAAACCTAACCCTAGGAGATGAAGCGCCAAAAGTCATGTGGGCCCCGTTTGGGTAAGTTGGTGCATCAACTTCCCGAGGTCGTAATTTTTGCATACGATCTCCGTTTTAGGCGTATGATAGCTCGTTGGAAAGATCTATTCGATGCCTACAACACTTGAGACAAAATATCATTGTATATGATAATTTGTGAGAGCAACATACCCAAAAAAAACATCGTTTAGGGCCTCAAAATGGCCCCGGAAGTTCAAGACCCAAAAAAACTACTAAAAATAGTAAATTACCATAAATGCCAGAAACATGTTTTGGGCCAGTTGGAGAAGGTGGGTGGCCACCGATATCCACTTGGATCAACTTATGTATAATCATATTTCCAGCGAAGCCATGCAATCATTTGGCTAGTAAAACAAGTTTCTTGTATATTGCAGATGAAAGCATAAAAATAATATAACCTTTGCAGCAGAAAATTCATCAATGGTTCATACTTACAACTGCAATTTTTTATCAAACCCAAAGCTGCAACATAAAGGGCCTTCCGCAAAAATGTATCCATTAAAATAGCC
This sequence comes from Picea engelmannii, assembly GCA_009831015.1. NCBI lineage: Eukaryota > Viridiplantae > Streptophyta > Pinopsida > Pinales > Pinaceae > Picea > Picea engelmannii. The sequence goes on from ML785858.1 coordinate 998,782, forward strand.
ACTGGATCATGGAGCTCATGGTGAAATTCTAGTTGATTCAGAAGATAATACAGCTCATGTGCAAAATATGTTGCATTAAGTATTCTACTATCCTTTTGTTCTGAGTTGAAAGGTGCATAACCCAGGCTGATAAAATCCTCCAAATTAGCTACCATTGGATCAAGGACAACTATTTCTTCATGTTGTTCCAGCTGGAGTTTGGATTGTCTCTGCATATTTCCAGTTTCATGACTCATGTCAATTTCATTTGTCTGATTATTTTCTTCTATTCCAATTCCTTGGAAAAGTATATCATTTTGAAAAACATTAGAAACTTGTTGAGGATCATGAGGAATAATTACTTCTTCAAAAATTTATTCACTACCAGCACCTTAATATTTAAAATTGGCAGATCTTTTATATAAAATATCAAACTCCATACAACATTCTTCATAAAGCATATCAACATAATACCTCCGTTTGCAATAACCATTGAATGAAGTATGAAAATATTTCAATGAATGAATTCTAGCAACATGGAGGGTTCTACACCACTCATGAGCATGTCCTTCCAAAGAAAATCTGAACATTTTAATAAGAACATGCTCGTGATCAATATTTAGCCTATGCATACACTCGTGAAAATCCAACAATTTCTCACCAGGATGATCATGCTTGCTTCCCCCAAACCTTGAAAGGAAAATTTCCCATACTTCTCTATCAAGTACAAGATTTGGAAAGCCATGTATATAAGAGAAGTCAAAAAATGCGTACCTTCGAGCCAGAATAGCTTCCATAGCATATGAAAATCTGAACTATAAGTGCTACCAACATATTCTTCCTTCATGGAGTGGATTCGTTAGGCGAATGATCGTAGTCCAAACTATGTAACCATCCCTTGTTCACCATCAAAGACTGAATCTATGCTATGTCGTTCTCCCAGGGAATATTTTCTTCATCTTTGTTCCCTGCCAATGGCGCCAAAAATGTTAGCACTAGAAATTGTTCTTAGACTTCTTTAAGAACAAGCCTAATACCCATCAGAATTTGAAAAATTAAATCAATTTAAATTGGGTGAATCGACAAGAAAGAGGGCAACACTCTGACTATATATCAGTGATCTACCATTGGGCATGGAGTCAAAACCACTTTGTAGATTGAAGGCAATCAAGCCTAATCACCAGTTTAAGATCTTATATGATGATTATTAGAAGAAAGGAAACTGAACAAAAATAAGAATTTCTACTAAACAGATATCCTCTTTGTAGAATAGATTGAAAAATGCTTGAACAAAAACAATGATTAACAAGCCAATTACAGTAGATCCTTTGTTTCTTAGGGATCCATTAATCAAAGGCAATGTTTGATCCTCAAAATATGCAATATATTCAAGAAAGAAGATAACAAAAGAAATGGAAAAAAAATAATAATAATAATCTGAGAAACAGCTCTCATGAATATTTAATGGCAGAAAAATGTGATTACAAACAAGCCCTCAAGCTTACAAATAAGCAGCTAAACTGCTCCTCAAGCTCTCTCCTCTCTTGGATCATGAACTGAACCTCTTCCTCAACAAAAAATCGTTATTTATAGTGTATCATTTCTTCCTACTCTAAATAGGTTGAATCTTAAGTGGTTGCATTGGATTCTCTTTTCTTTAGGAGTTGTTACAACAAGGTGAAACATAAAATCCACTTGGCTCCTATTTTATTGAATCTTGTCTATTGTGATAAATGTCCTTTGAAACAGTTCATGTTGCTTGATCTGGCGACGGAACACATGTTCCTCATGTCCAAATACCTCCTAGGAAACCATTCAAAACCCCTCAGACATGTGGTATCCCTCTTACAGCTCAGATTTATCATTTTGTTAGAGTTTTCAACGCCTTTGAAAGCATGCACTACGAACTGTCATGTAGGTGATGATTTCAACTTTTCTCCCAAACGACGAACTGGGTGAGGCTAATTTTTGGTCAGCAAGTCAATAATATAATGATTCATCTCCACAACAACTTTTAGAAGAACCCAGATAGACATTTAAAGGTTATGATGAAAAACTTACTTTGTTATGTACTAATTTGCTACAAACTATCCCAAAACTACCAGTTTGCAGCGCCATTGACATTGTGTGTTGCGAACTTTCCTGTAGGTGCGTTTTTACATTCAAAATTTATTTCAACTTTTAAAACTTGCATAATAAGTTAGGAAACCTCTTAGACCCTACTACAATATTTGAAAACAATAAGATACCCCTAGCCATGTTTCCAAAGAAAAATGATATGTGATTAGTGCATGAGGTACTTTCTTGATTCATTGCGAACTTTGAGGTGAGTTTGCAGCAGGTCGAATTGACACATTATTTGACCCTCAAATAGTTAAATATGACATAAGGAACCTTTGTACACACTTATGCATCCTATGTGCTAACATCTGACTCCACAAGAGATGGAGACCTCCATGTGAGGCTCCAATAACATTGCAGTTCCAGTGCTTTATCCAATCCATCTTTGCAATATGTATCCTTGTTTATGCCTTGAGAGTTTTCCATTCCTTAAGAGTACCTCTGATCATTTATTGAAAACTAAAAAACACTCACTACAAATTGAAAACAACTGCAAACCAAATGCTTTCATGGCAAGCTTATTTATATGCATTCCTACACTATTCTATCTAGTTGAGCTGCTTTGCTTATGTATAATAAAATTTCTAGTAAAGCCATGCAATCATTTGGCTAGTAAAACAAGTTTCTTGTATATTGCAGATGAAAGCATAAAACTAATATAACCTTTGCAACAGAAAATATATCAATGGTTCATACTTACAACTGCAAATTTGTATCAAACCCAAAGCTTCAACATAAGGGGCCTTCTGAAAAACTATATCCATTAAAATAGCCACTAGATCATGGAGCTCATGGTGAAATTCTAGCTAATTCAGAAGATAATACAGCTTATGTGCAAAATCTGTTGCATTAAGTATTATGCTATCCTTTTGTTCTGAGATGAAAGGTGCATAATCCAGGCTGATAAAATCCTCCAAATTAGTTGCCACTGGATCAAGGACAGTTATTTCTTCATGTTGTTCCAGTTGGAGTTTGGATTGTCTCTGCATATTTTCAGTTTCATGACTGATGCCAATTTCATTTGTATGATTATTTTATTCTATTCCAATTCCTTGGAAAAGTATATCATTTTGAAAAACATTGGAAACTTGTTGAAGATCGTGAGGAAAAATTACTTCTTCAATAATTTATTCACTACCAGCACCTTGATCTTTAAAATTGGCAGATCTTTTATATAAAATATCAAACTCCATACAACATTCCTCATAAAACATATCAACATAATACCTCTGTTTGCAATAACCATTGAATGTAGTATGAAAATATTTCAATGAATGAATGCTAGCAACATGGAGGATTCTACACCACTCACAAGCATGTCCTTCCAAAGAAAATATGAACATTTTAATAAGAACATCCTCGTGATCAATATTTAGCCTAAGTTTACACTCGTGAAAATCCAACAAGTGCTCATCGGGATGATCATGCTCGTTTCCCCCAAACCTCGGAAGACAAAGTTCTCATACTTCTCTATCAAATAAAAGATTTGGAAAGCCAGGTATTTAAGAGAGGTCACAAAATGCATACCTTAGAGCCAGAATAGCTTCCATTACATATGAAAATATGAACTATAAGTATTGCCAGCAAGTTCTTCCTTCATGGAGTGGAGTCGCCAGGTGAATGATCATGGTCCAAACTATGTAACCATCCCTTGTTCACCATCAAAGATTGGATCTATGTTATGTCGTTCTCCCAGGGAATATTTTCTTCATCTCCATTCCCCAGCAACGGCGCCAAAAATGTTAGCACTAGAAGTTGTTCTTAGACTTCTTTAAGAAGAAGCCTAATACCCATCAGAATTTGAAAAATTAAATCGATTTAAAATGGGTGGATCAACAAGAAAGAGGGCAACGGTCTAATTGTAGATCAGTGATCTACCATTGGGCATGGAGTCAAAACCACTCTGCAAATTGAAGGAAATCAAGATAAATCATCAAGTTAAGAGCTTATATGATGATGATTATAAGAAAGGAAAGTGAACAAAAAGAAGAATGTCTACTAAACAGAGATTCTCTCTGCAAAATAGATTGAAAAATGCTTGAACAAAAACAATGATTAACAGGCCAGCTACAGCAGATTCTTTGTTTCCTAGGGATCCATTAATCAAAGACAGCCTTTGATCCTCAAAATTTTCAATATATTCAAGCAAGAATATAACAAAATAAATGGAAAACAAAGAAGACAATCTGAGAAACAACTCTCATGAATATTTAATGGCAGAAAAATGTGATTACAAAGAGGCCCTCGGGCTTACAAATAAGCATCTAAACTTCTCCTCAAGCTCTCTCCTCTCTTGGATCATGAACTCAACCCCTTCCTCAACAAAACAACTATTATATATAGTGTATCATTCATTCCTATTCTAAAAAGGTTGAATCCCAGGTAGTTGCATTGGATTCCCTTTTCTCTAGGAGTTGTTAAAACAAGGTGAAATAGAAAATCCACCTAGCCCCTATTTTTTTGGATCTTGTCTATTGTGCTAAATGTCCTTTAAAACAAGTCATGTTGTTTGGTCTAGTGATGGAACACATGTCCCCATGTCCAACTACCCCCTAGGAAACCATTTGAACCCTCTCAGACAGGTGGCGGCCCTCCTAAAGCTCATATTTATTAAACTGTTAGAGTTTGCAGCGCTTTTGACAACATGTGTTGCGAACTTTCCTGTAGGTGATGACTTCAACTTCTCTCCCAAACGACGAACTGGGCTAGGCTGAGTTTTTATCAGCAAGTCAGTAATATAATGATTCATCTCCACAAAAACTTTCAGAAGAACCCAAATCGACATTTAAATGTTATGATCAAAAAATGACTCTAATGTGTACTAATTCACTACAAACTGTCCCAAAACTACCATTTCGCAATGCCTTTGACAACACACGCTGCGAAATTTCCTGTAGTTGCATTTTTACATTCAAAATTTATTTCAACTTTTAAACTTGCACAACAAGTTGGGAAACCTTTTAGAACCTGTTACAATCTTTGAAAACAATAAGATACCCCTTGCCACATTTCCAAAGCATAATTATATGTGATTAGTACATGAGGTACCTTCTTGATTCATTGCGAACTTTGAGGTGAGTTTGCAGCAGATCGACTTGACACATTATTTGCCCCTCAAACGGTTAAATATGACATAAGGAACCTTTGTACACCACTATATATCCTATGTGCTAACACCAAGTGAGGAAGATAATCAGGGTGATGACAATGAAGAGTGATATATTATACATGTTTTATTCTTTAATTACTTACTTTTATGTTTTCAAATCTATAGTGGATTTAATAATTTGATTATTAAATTTATAATGTTTTTAGTATTTAATATTTTATATGAAATATGAAATATCATTAATTTTTTGATTGGATGATGTAATTAAATGTTATGTGTAAATGATATAAATAATTTTTTATTGTAAATCTAAATGATATTTGAACTTTTAGTATTTTAATTTTAACTTTTACTTTAAAAAACAATATATTATTGTATTGTAAATATCAAATATTTTATATCATAATTTTAAAATGTATTTTTGTTACCTACCATTTCATATCATTACCAAATTGTATTATATTGTATTATTTTTTTAATTTTGAGTTCATACATACAAATTAGGGGAATATTCAGATCTAAAATGAGCCTCTTAAGTGAGTTTAAAAAAAAAACAACATTTCAAATAGTGCGTTGTATCCATGTTGGCGCATCCGTCTGTTATGTATAATCCACGCACTGATTCAAAAACACAATAATTTCTATGATGCGTAGTTTCTTGTGTACGCACCAGTGCGTTCACTATAAAAGGTGCATTGATTGAACAACTATCTATTTTCAACGGTGCGTATATTATTATGAACTCATCGATGCGTTCACTATAAACCATGCATTGTTTAATGGAAACTATATATTTTTTACGGTGCGTCGTTTATTATGAACGCATCAGTGCGTCATGTATAAGTATGCACCGGTGCGTTCAGTATTGCGACGCACCGGCGAAAATGAACTATACATTTTTTGTGCAACCTGTAAAATTTACAGGGTGTGTTGCGCAGAAAAATAAGAAAAAAAATGAAAAATTTACTCAATTTCACAATTTAATCCGGTAAAAATTCATTGTACAAAGAAATAAAAAATTTACCCTTACATTTTCTCGTCGAGGAGGCAAAAAACAAAATTTGAAAAACAATGAAAATTTTACTCAATCTCACAATTTAATCCGGTAAAAATTCAATGTACAAAGAAATAAAGAATTTACCCAGACACTTTCTCGTCGAGGAGGCATGGTTGGGATGTAGTGAAAAAAAAACAAATTTTCCCACCATGTGGAAAAATTGGAATCCCACAAATCAAGCATCGAACGGAAATAAGGCACGCAACAGAAGCACCGACGACAGTGCGCTTCAGTTGAGCAAAGGTGGCACCAGTGCGTGACAACTTCTCTGCACTAGAAATGGTAAAAATGGTTTTTTACTACCAGTTTTTTTTATTTACCCCTGTTCCAGTGGGATCGCGTTAAGTGCACCGCTGCAAAAAACGCACCGTTACTTTTTTTAAAACCCCTCCGACGATGCACCAGTTTGGAATGCACTGGTTCGTCCAAGTGACAACGACGCACTGTTATGCATTTTTTAAAGGAAAAACGCAATGACGGTGCACCCGTTTGTTGCAAACTGATGTGCTCGTTTAGTGTGCATCGGTGCTCGCGAGCTTTTTTTATATAATGTGCACCGTTGTTTTCTATTTTTTTTAAATAACTCTGCAACGGTGCACCATTGTCTATTAGCATTGTTGCATTGAGTTATGGTGGCACACCAGTACGGTATAGACTTATAAACGCACCGTTAAAAAAACTTCTGCTAAAACATCTGTCTGCGCACCTCCGCTAGTGACCTCCACTACAAATGGATTTTTGAACTATTTTTATAGGGGCTTCTCTAAAAACCTCCGCTATAGAGTTTTTTCCTTGTAGTGGTTTATGTATTCATATCAGTATCCTAGCAAAATTTCATGTTGAATTATGTCACTAGCATCCATTCACAGAAGAAACAATTGAACAAAAGTGAAGGGCTTGTTCACTCCATGAAAATATCATGGGAAGACCTTTACAATGAAACCTCAAAAAGAAGTTATTGTACTCTAAATACAACAAGAAAGGGTTAAATCTGGTGCTTCAATAGAATACAGCAGGTGTCAAGGATCTGGTATAAAAATATCAGCAAGTTTCCTTCAAAGAACCTCTTGTATCGTCCACCTCGCACATTTTCTAGGAATATTTTTTGCTAATCGGCTATTTGGGAATGTTCTGCACAAAACCCATGTGGTAGAGTTTAAAAAAAAAAAATCCGTCACTCCATAATATTCATACGAAAATAATTGTCTCATTTGGATGCCTTTTTAAATTAAAATCAATTAATAAATAGAAAAGTCAGCATTTGTGTTAATTAAATGAAAATGTGCAATGTTTTATTATTAAAAAGACACATTGGTTTATTTTCTCTTTTACAAAAAGACACATTGTTTCAATATCATATATTTTTTGAGAGACTATACAAATAGAGAAAAATGGTAAGAAGGAAAGTGTTTATGTACTCTACATTAGAAGATCAAAAGAAGAAGCAGAGCCCAAGAAATAAAATATAAATATTTTATACAGTGAGGGTGGTAGGGAGGAGATCGAGAGAATTGCAGTCCTCTGCAGGTTAAAGTATGTTTCACAAGGGAGTTGTGCTTCATATAGTTGGTGCTCTGAAACAAGTGAGTTGGTGCTTCCTAGAGTTGGTGCTCTAAAACTAAGGAATTGGTGTCTCCTTTAGTTGGTGCTCAAAAGAAGAGATATTGGTGTCTCTCACACAATTTTAATTTGTACTTGTTATTGTTATAACTACATTTATGTATTCAGTACATTATTTTTAATCAATTGTCATGATTGATTAATTTTTTAATTAATAATTGTTAAAATTTTAAAAGAAGAAGCAATATTGATTCACCCCGCACCTCAGTATTGACCAATATTTCAACAAAGTTTTCATCATGCTTGTACAATCATGAGTGTTATCACTGAAATTTCATCCGCACATGGTTACAAGAACTCAGCATTGTCAAACAGCGATGAAGTCATCCATGAACCTGAATTAATACCACAGCATTCAAAAAAGGTCAAAAACTATACAAAGTAGTGAAAAATTGAAGAGCACTTTGCAGACATTGGGCGCGCGCGCGCATGCGCGGAACAGGAATGTAGCAATCGTGCACAGGCGCACAATGCGAGACTGTTAGCGCAAAAATCCGCGCACCTGCTAAATGGCGCATTTATGGAAGTGGTCAGCCTCCCAACCACTTATGGTTTAGCTCCCAAGCCGATTTGACCCTCAAATATGGGCTAGATCCGAATGGTGCGCTGGTCAAAGACCTAATAATGCCCTAATTGGCCTATTTTCACACTACAAAGAAGTTAAACAATAACCCAAATGAATGTTATAAAAAGACATGGATGCACCTCATTTTCTCAAGGAATTCAAAGTAATGTTATGCTGCCTATATTGTTTTGAGGACTCCATCCTTGACACAAGCATATTGTCACCATTACATTGGACAAGCCACCTCACCATTGAGTGGATTTGTAAAGAGTTCTTTCATCACCATTTTTCATTTTCTTTGTTGTAAGAAGAGCTAGCTAGTGAGGGTCCAAGAGCATTCCCTTGGAGGAAGAAGGGACTCATAGTCCCCTTTCTTCTTGGTGCTTCGTTTTCATCAATAGATCAGCCTCAAACATTGGTCACATGGGTCTTTTGGTTCTTTTTGTTTCTATGTCCCTATGCTCATGATTTTAGTTTTTATTGCATCTATTAGTTTAATTCTTAATTGTAGTTTTTGTTTTCTTTCCCTAACTCTTTTCTCTACAGTTGTCCTGCTCAGCAGACCCAACTGAGCTTGCAAGCACCTCTATTTTTCTCACCAAGGTGACGAAAGAGGTGCAACAGATTGGCGACTCTGTTGGGGAAAGGTATCAATTTCCTACCTCATTTGGGTTTATTTTTCTCTTCTTTTAGTTTGTTTAACTTGCAGGTGCACTAACCGGCCTAAGTCGACCTGCCAACCAGCCAATTCCAAGTTGAATTGAGAGAAATCCGTCTGGATTTTTCATTCACGGTCGTGTGCCATATATGCGCGGGTTTTTAGGCCCACAGACACGCATCGTGTGCCCCTGCATCTAATTCACGATTCTGTTCTGTGCACGTGTGCTTTTTAACTTGTCTCTTCTCGCGCACATGCGCTCTGTGCGCCTCTGTCTCCACTGTGACCCGCGCATCTGTGCAAAATTTCACATTGAAAAGTTGCTGAGATGTGGGGAAGGCCATTTTGTCTTCTTAAAAATGATGTCAAACATGTTTTAAAGTTGCACCACACTTAGTCCCCTTATCATATAAAGGGGTTAGTCAAAAAACACATAGGCACTTAGGAGGATAAAATCAATTTCTCTTTTTTGCTTTTTGCTACATGGATGGCTTGTTTTTGACTCACAAGATAAGTTGGAAATCATTTTTAATCACATTTAACTTGCATTGGGACTAGAAGTTGAGTAACAATCACTTAGTATGCTCTTCTCTCACACCTCCAAGCGATCTTGAGAATCAGAAAAAGATTGTGAAACAATTTCATCTCCCTTAAAGAACATTAAAACCTTTTAGGAGAGGACAACAGCCCTTCTTGGGACTCCTCTTAGTTTGCTTTTTCAAATACATCTTAATATTTTAACGGGCTCATACATGCCCACATGCTACAAAGATAAGATAGTGTTTGAATTTTTTCTTTCTTAGATCAAAACACTAGGGAAGTTTAAAGGTTTTGTAACAGGCCCATACATGCCCACATGTTCAATTTATGATAGTTTCTTAAATTACATCACAATAGGGAGTTAAAGGGATAGTAATGGACCCACATGTCCACATGCTAACTTCCTAGGGACTTTTGAATTACGCAAGGTTGTACCAAAGGCACTTAGTTAATTAGGTAATCAAACTCTTGTAAGGAACAAGCAAAGTCCACATGCAACAAGGTGACATCTAATTCACTAAAAATTGGCACACTTTCACTCACACACAAAAGTCACTTATCTCTCACATAGCTTCTTCTTGAAACGTGGAGGTCAAAGTAAGTTTCCTCCCAAGGGATTCTGAAAACACCCCACCATTTTATTGATGAGACTATCCACTCCTATTTTTAATCAACGAGGTTGGTTTGCACCTCCAACCTCCCAAAACAACTACATCTAAAATCTTTCTAAAAACTCACTAAGTTTTCCTCCACAGGAGGTGCCAAAAGAAATTTTTTAATCTAAGTAGGATTTCGGGGATAGGCATCCAAAAAACTTCTCATTATCTGGTTCTCACATTGTCAAAACATAGAGGTTGTCAAATAGGGAACTGAAAATCCTCCAAGTCAAGTGTTCCAATTACCATAAGGCAGGGAGATACCCGTGAAGGGTTGAAGTCCAAGGTCTGGTTGTTCTGTGCGTCCCCCCTTGAGGCACCCACCTCTTGGATGGGATCCAACCCATGACCCATTTATTAGGCCGAAAATCTAAATGTCGCACTTTGACCGAGGTACCTAGTGACCAACTTTATGACATCTACCCAGGTGGCAATTGTGGGCTGCAATTGCACCTTGACTGGATTTTGTGTGGCTATTGGGAAATATCACCAGCTCTTTTGGGATATGCCCCCTTTACCCCTCATTATAACCAATTAATTCATCCTTCACTAGTTTCTCTTCCAGTGACTTCAGACCCCACTGTTGAGTACTATTGGAAGGTCCAGTGCTATTTGAGAGGAAGGACGTTACGTCTTCTAGGACACGAGCATTTTCTTTCTTTTGATTCCCCCACGCGGATAAAACCCACTTACCCATATATATGCTTCTTTTTTCAAAACATTTTATGTATGATGCACATCTGATTACAGTTTGAGTTGGATATATATATTGTGTAAACATTCAACGCAAAGGCTCTTGTTTCTATATTACTCTCACCACTTTTTGCACACATTCACACAACTAGTCTGACATCATAGGAGAACCACAGAACCTTCTTCATTCATGATGCTTTCTAAACCTCCCTCCTATCTTAGGGGGAGTGGCTAGTCATGCCCGCTCATCGACACCTCCTTCACACACTCCTGTGAGTGCTACAGTTTTAGGATCATCTTTGCTTGGTTCTACATTATTTGGGTCAACTTCCCAAGGTCATCCATTCACTCGCTCTCCTTTACACGGAAGCGGGGGACCTACTTCCTCTCAAGGAGGGAGCACCAACCCACCTAGCCCCCCTCAAGGGTCAGGTTCACAACACACTATGGT
>ML785858.1:1010454-1027577 GCA_009831015.1 Picea engelmannii
TTCAGACATACCCAAGTTTGAAGGAAAGGCAGGCGATGACCCTGCCAACCATGTCATGACCTTTCACCTATGGTGCTCCTCCAATAGCATTATGGATGATTCCATCAGACTGCGATTATTTCAACGCACACTCACTGGCCCATTGGCTAAATGGTATGTCGAAGAAAAATCAGGATCCCGCGCAACTTTTGAGTCATTAGCCAAAGCATTCTTGACCTTCTTCCAATTACCCATCCGCCACGACAATGGTCTAGAACTACTTTCTAATTTCAAACAAACCTCAGCCACACACATCGTTGATCACATTCACGAGTGGCGTAGGCGACGTAGTTTGTGCAAAGCATAAACCACCAAGCAACAGTGTCTCGAGTGGTTTCTTAGATCACTTGTCTCTCTCCTCGGTAAGGATGTAGCTTCCACCTTCCCTCAATGTGAAGAGGAAGCCATCAGTAAGGCCCAACAGTATGACCTCATCTATGCACAGTCAGGGTACTTATACATTGTACTTCCTGATCTTCCAAAACCTGTGCCATTTGGCCAAGACAAACCTGGGATGTCTCACTCAACAGACGGACTGATTGGTACCACTATTCACCACGGCCCACAACCACAACCACCACCGATGTATGGAACACCTCAATACCCGCTGGCATACGGGGGCACCTTCTTATTACCCCCCACCCCCTTATCAACAGCAATACCCTATTGCTATACCTCCACCCATCAGTGGACCACCACCGGCACCTCCCATACATCCACCTATTCCAACAAACAGTGGTACTCCCTCAACCTCAGCTTATAGTACTAGAGAAAGCACTACACCTTCATATGTACCTTATGGATCAGTACCACCACAGAATCCGTACTTTCCATTTCCTGGTCCTCCACAACCCATGGCTCCCCCACATCCTCATGCGGGGGTGAATTTTGTTCAACCCTCTGCTGTTCAACAATATCAAAGTTTTGAACAGTTGAATATAGCCAATGCAACCCATCCATCGAACAATGCCAAGAAGAAAGGACAGAACTGGAATAACAACAACCCAGGTCAAGGCCCCCACAACACCAACCCACTGGGGGCAACCAAAACCAAGGGAACCAAAACCCCCAAGGGGGCAATAATAACAATAAACGCCAAGGGTGAAATAATGTTAAAACCATCTTCCTTTGTGCCCTTTGTGGGGAGTTTGGCCATTACACTCATCATTTCCCCCAGATCGCTGATTTCAAACGGTTGAAAGACTCTGGTAGTCTTCCCCATCCTCCTGCACAACCTGCCCCTCAGCAGGCACCACAACAATACGTGCAACAACCCCCTCCCACCGTGCTACAAAATCCTATTCAACATCAAGGTGTGATAAATACCCAGCAGGACACACAGCATCCCCCACCTCAGGGGGGACAATACCTCAACCCCAACAATCCAGCAGATCGTATAATTCTCCTCACAAGTGAGGAAGAAATCCTCATGCAAACACGTACTCGTTAGTATCATGCATCTGCTGAGTCTCCTCCCATCCCTCCTGAGACAAACCCTACACCGACGGGACCCCCGTTGGTGATCCCTCGCCCTTCCGTCGAACCACCGCTTCGCATCCCTCGCATCCCATTGCGCAGGAATGTCCACAACCCACAGGCTAGGGAAGCTCATAACTATAGTTTGGTAGATGACTTAGCGCAATCCTCGGCTACCATGTCAGTCTTGGAAGTCCTATAGACTTGTCCTACTCAGCGGAAATCACTACTTTCCACCTTGGGGGCAGTCGACCCTGGAGATACTCGACTCATCACCTTTGATATTGACAGTGGAGAACCTCGTCTTCCCACCTTGATCGCTTTTCAAATACCAGTGAAAATACGAAACATCACAGTTCATCGGTGTATCATCGATGAAGGTGCATCTACATGCATCATGTCCAAAACAGTATGGCAGAAACTTGGTTCCCTGGAACTCATACCCTCTGCCATCACATTACGAGCTTATGACGAACGACCATCCTCTCCTGAAGGGCTCTTCCAAAATGTCCCCGTCGAACTCGGGGGAAAAACTATTCTCATCGATATCGAAGTTATCAACGCCCCGCTCGATTATAATATCTTGTTCAGTCGTAGATACATGTACGCTATGAAGGCAGTGGCATCTTCCGTCTTTAGGACAATGATGTTCCCTCACAATGGGAAGATTGTTACCATTGACCAAGTCTCACATTATGAGCCTAACCCATCTGCCAACATAGATAACATTCTTCCTCTCATTCACACAAGCCACGACGCATATCCACTCGTTGATATGGGTCCTAGGATTTTTAAAGATCCATCCTTATTAGGCACATACCATGGAGCACCACCACTCCTTCGTCCTTCCAATCAAGTGTGCGTCATATCATCTAACGGAACTCACACAGAGGATACCCTTCCTCTTATAGAGGCTTCTATCATACCTGACGTCCCACTCATCGCAGAACCCCCCCCTCAAGAACCTCCCGGACACTTGTCGACCCCACCAGTCCATGATTCCACCTCTCCCCAAGGACATAGTCCAATTCGGGAGACAGTTCCCCAACCCCTTACTCAAACTCCCTTCTTTTACCCTTCACCCAGTATCGAAGCTTTTCAGGTAGTTGCAACGCTCACACTACCTAATATGGTGTTAGAAATCCCAGTTTGGTATTTACACCCACCAGAGATGGTCCCTCGACCATCCCTTCCCCCATAGGAAGGAATCCCCATGACGATTCCCATCCTTACCCCCACCACCACCCCCCACTCACTAACCCCCCTGCTACAGCTGGGGGCAGGAGAAAGAAGAAGGATCCCACCGCTCCACTTCCTCCACGCATCCCATCACCTTGTGCACTATGTGAGAAAGAGGGCCACCAAACCAACAACTGTCCATCACTACCTAAATTACAGAATTTGATCCCCCTTAATCAAACTCCCCCACCACCCGCCACTACTGCTATCCCCGCCACTACCACCCACCCTTCTAGTAGTAAAGGGTTGAGGACCAAATACACTTGTGATATATGTTCAGAGTATGGCCATTATACCCATCATTGCCCAGCACTGCCACGCTTTCAGCAAACATTAGCCCCCGTACGCCAGAACTTCCAGAACAACCCCAGTCCTGCTACGTCCTCCTCAACAAATATCACTGACATTCGTTATGTCACCACTTCAGTCAATGAACGTATGAGATGCCCTTGCTCTCTCTGTGATTAATTAGCTCATTTTACATACCAGTGTCCTATGATCCTTGAATACAGGCAAAGTCAATTGACCCTGCTTCATCGACCCGCAGAGGCGATAATTGACATTAACTCACCACTAGAGGTTCTTCACGTCATTTCTCCCGAACCTGAGGCACTCCCATCACCTCCATGGTTCTTAGATGACGTATCTAAGGATTCACCCCCCAACCCCCCCAACTCTCCCACTCATTCCCCTACGGACACTCTCCACCCAACCACCACGGTTACCCCTCAGTACTTCAATATATGGTTTATGTCGAGTGAACCCTCACCATCTCCTAAAAATGTCCCCCCTGCTTCTTCACCAGGGGGCAACCACATGACCACTGGCACCAAGATCACTCCTCATGACCCCTTGTATTCCCATCACTTTCAATACGATGAAGAAATACTAGAAGAGTTAAACCACCCAGATTCTCCCTGGGAGGAGCTACACCATCGCGCACTCTTCCCTCCACAAGAAGCCCCCATGCCTCCTAACCACAACCCCATTTACGCAGTCGAAACCAAGGATTTTATCCCATCAAGGCCCATCGACTGGTTCAAAAATCCCATCCCTGCCCCTGATACTTTTGAAGAAGGCAACATGGCCAACATTTCCCCCACCATTAAAATCGACATTTCCATTAAAAATGGCATTGTCGAAGAAATCACCATTGGAGCTGCTTGGACTCCTCATGAAATCACCGCATATAAAGACCTCTTCCAGGGATATAGGGATATTTTCGCCTGGTCATACACAAAAATGCCTGGCCTCGATCCCTCTATTGTCGAACATCGCATCGACACCTGGCCCGACATCACACCAGTTCACCAAAAACAGCGACCGCTACACCCATCCAAAGCCGTGGCTATCAAAGCCGAAATTGACAAGTTACGCGCTGTCAATTTCATTTACCCCATCGCCTATACCTCATGGGTTTCCAACCCTGTACCCGTTAACAAAAAACAGGGCACTATCCGCATTTGCACAGACTTTCGCGATCTTAATCACGCATGTCCCAAAGACAACTTTCCAACGCCTTTCATCGATCAAATTATCGACGACTGCGCCGGCCACGAGGCTCTCTCCTTTATGGATGGATTCTCTGGATATAATCAAATTCAAATCCACCCAGCCAATCAGTATAAAACCGCATTCACTACCCCGTGGGGTACTTTTGCATATCATGTCATGCCTTTCAACTTAAAGAATGTCGGCGCAACTTTCTAGCGGGCGATGTCATACATCTTTCACGATCTGGCTAATATCATACTCGCCTACTTGGATGACCTCACCGCTCGATCCAAGAAACGCACCCAGCATCTCGATGATTTACGAACCATCTTTCAACGGTGTCGTCAGTACAACATCTGCTTGAATCCTCTCAAGTGTGTGTTATGTGTCACCGCAGGGCGCCTCCTCGGTTTTATTGTTTCCCAAAGTGGTATTACCATGGACCCCCTCAAAGTCTAAGCTATCACCAAAATTCCACCTCCCCGGAATTTACGACAACTTCAGAGTCTATAAGGAAAAGCTAACTTTCTTAGATGCTTTGTCACAGATTATGCCATACGCGCACATGGTTTCCTCCGCTTACTACGTCACGACATCCCTTTTCACTGGGATGACCATGCCCAACAGTCATTTGACAATCTTAAAGAAGCGCTTTCAAATGCACCTTTAATTAATGCACCTGACTACAATCGCGACTATATCCTCTACGTATCAGCATCAGCTGTATTAGTAGCCAGCGTCCTCGTCCATCTCGGTGATGATAATCGTGATCATGTCATTTATTATGTTAGTAAAAACCTCTCAGGACCACCCTTGAAATATAAACACAAAGAGAAACTTGCTCTTGCAGTTGTCCTCGTAGTCCAGAAACTGCGCCATTACATTCTGCTTCGTACCACAAAGGTCGTCGCAAATTCCAACCCTATGCAGTACTTGCTCAGCCGTCGGCAAGTTAACGGAAAATTTGCTCGATGGATCGTTATCCTTAAGGAATACGACCTCGATTCCTCAACAACTAAGAGTAAGAAGGCCCTCGTTCTCGCCAAACTTGTCATGGCCCTCCCCTCTGACACCACCAGTGCCCCCGTCAACACCGACTTTCCCGACGAACATCTCTTTTACATCACTTCGAATGATCCTTGGTACGGCGACCTTCTCCTCTACCTTCGAACCCAAAAGTTCGGTAACCACCTTTCACGAGATGACCGTCGACGTATTCGCCACTAGGCCCCTCGCTACCTTCTCCTCGGAGACATCCTATACCGGCGGGGTGTCGACACCATTCTTCATCGATGCCTGACTATTGACGAGGTCGATAGAGTCTTAAACGACTGTCACAGTGGCGCATGTGGGGGCCATCTTTTGGGTATATCCACTGCTCAAAAGATTATCCGAGCCGGTTACTTTTGGCCTACCTTGTTTCATGATTGCATTCATGCCGTGAAACAATGTGAGCAATGTCAGCTTTACGCCAACAAAGCCCGAGCTCCCCTTGCTCTTCTTCACCCTTTCATTATTGCCGACCCTTTTTGTAAATGGGGCATCGACTTTATGACTTGTAATCCCCCCTCTAGAAATGGTCACAAATACATCATTGTCGTCGTTGATTACTTCACCAAATGGGCAGAAGCTATGCCCACTTTCAACAACACCGCTGACACTGCAGAGCATTTTTTCTTTAACCATGTCATATCTTGCTTTGGAGTACCCCTCCAACTCGTTTCCGACCATGGGAAACACTTCAAGAATGAGATCTTCGTCAAACTCTCATCTCAGTTAGGCTTCTCTCACGAGTTTGCCTCACCATATTACCCTCGGTCTAATGGACAGGTCGAGGCAGTTAACAAAGTCCTCAAGACCATGTTACAGTGCACGGTTAATAAACATAAAACCAATTGGCATCATATGTTATTTTTTGTGCTATGGGCTTACCGAACGGTTGTGAAAACCGCTACTGGATTCACACCATTTCATTTAGTCCATGGGGTTGAGGCCACTCTCCCCATCGAGTGTGAAATTCCCACCTTACGCACTGCAATTGAGCTATTACCTGACACTGCTCCAATGGAGCAGCGCTTGCTGAACTTGGAGTCTCTGGATGAAGATCGTCGATCTTCCTTATAGAACAACAAGGCAGCTAAAAAACGATCCAAGGCTGCATTTGATCGTCATGTCAATCTTCGATCATTTCGCGAAGGCAACCTCGTCCTAGCCTACGATATCGCTCATGATACCTTTGGCCATGGCAAATTCGAGTCACTCTGGCATGGCCCATACATCATTCAACATTGCCTCACCAAAGGTGCATATATACTAGCCTCTCCCGAAGGCCTCTCTCTCAAAGAACCCGTCAACAGGTTATACTTAAAGAACTTTTACGCTTAAACGTAGTCATTCTACTTTAGGTTATTTCTTTTCTAGCGTTTTTTATCTTCTTTTTCCTTCCCTCACGTCTAAACTATCATTTGTGCTATTGACATATGCTTCCTCCACCAACCTACCACATCGGTTACGCCGACGGCGCCAGCCGTTGGACACAAAATCTCGCTTCAGCTGCTTTGGCTCTCTACACCCCCTTACATGAAATGCTCCATTCAAGCAGCATATGTTTGGGGTTAGCAACCAACAACCAAGACGAATACACTGTTGTCATTGGCCTTCTGGACGACGCCCAACATCATCATATTCTTCACCTTAGCATCTTCCTCGACTCTCAACTAGTCGTTCTCCAGCTCAACAATATGTACTGCATCCGTGATCCTTGCCTCTTTCGCAAATATCTATAGGTTAGGCTTTTATCTCGACATTTTGATTCCATTACATTTACACATATTCCAAGACAATTGAATCAAATTACAGATAACCTAGCTAATATTGTGTTAGACTGGCATATATCACATCAAGCTACCTCTACAAATACATAAACATATCACAATCCTGTCACAGCATATACATAGAATAGACATCATCAAAACATTAACCAAAAACATGTAAACACCACATAGATCTCAAAAAGTATACTCATGTATATATATAGGTCCACAGTGTCATCCGAATGTTTACATACAAAAATACACGTATCCGCAGGCCAATGCAGCACCTCGGTACAAAATGGGTTCACCAGCCTATATACAATATATATATATATATATATATATATATATATATATATATATATATATATATATATATACATCAAAATGCCTCAGAGCACCACTCACGGTGTATCTAGAGCACCACCGCCTGCTCCTCCCTCAGGTGGTGGCGGCCCACCACCTCCTGCCCCAGGAGGTGGTGGTCCACCCCCTGTCGGCCCCTCCTGCCCCGGCGGCAGTCGTTCGATCGTCAACGCAACAGCCACTGCTGCTTGTCGTACTATGGCCTTCCAGGGTGGTGGCACCCCCACACACTGCTCCAGGAAAGTCTCATCCTGGATGCAAGACCATATGCCCTCAGGCACCTCTTGTAATATCATCTCCAGACGACGGCGTATGTCCTCATAATCAGCTCCGACCGTCGCCGAAGGAGCATGTGATGGCCCAGCACCAAGGTCATCAAACCAGCGCCTCCTCGCTGCCCTCTCTGGCTCAGCTGGTCGCACCGCAACCTCATCACACCGACATCTCTCTCCCCGTGGCGGTCTCTCAGGTGCTCGCTGCAACTCCACCTCGTGCCTGCAAGGTGCCACATTTGCACATGCAAACAAACAATAGATAGTATCAGCATCTATATCATATACATATGGACTGCTATCTCAAACACAAAATAGAAAAAACATACACATAAACACCAAACATACATCGATGATCAAAAACCTCCCCTGGAGGTAGCACCATGTCCGGATCATCCCGGAAGTCCACCCCGGCATAGGGGTAACGTAAGATCACCTGCGGCATCTGTCGCCATACCTGCGTTGCCTTTGCAGAAAAGAAGTGGCCACCTTCGCCGCCACCATGGCGAAGCAACACAGTCGACCACCGCCTCAACCGCGGCTCTCACACCCCAGGCGCCCCCAATAGAATCCCCGGGCGCAACATCGACACCCTCTCTGGAAACCAGGCCACTAGGATGGACCCGAAGGCAAACTCCCCCGTATCAGTGGACCGACAGTGGTCCAACTGCCCCACCATCCTCGCATGCAGCGTAAGCCCCCAAGCAAAACGCTCGTCGGCAAACACTCTCTCCAGCACCAGAAGCTGGCCACCACTGATCCATTGGGTCGCCAGTGACCCATATACTCGCACAATCATCGTTGCTATACAGCGATACACCAGGGAATCTATAGACGCAATTCTCACAACCGTCCCGGACATAAAGTTCCGACCCGAACAATATCTCCGGCCAATAGTCACGAGCTACGTATCCCTAGGAAGCACTAGCTCCGCCGGTAGGGGCGTTCCCCGAAAGGGAAGCCCAGTCAAGAAATATACATCCTCCACCGCAGTGAAGGGGATCTGCTCTCCTCGCACGAGGAAGCAGTGTAGCTCTGGACTCCACATCTGGATCAGGAACTGTAAGAGATACTCCTGTGCCCATATCAATGGGCACTCAAACAACTTTAGCAGCCCACAGGCTGCCAAAGTCGCGCGCACACCTGGCCCCTCAATGGCCACGGCGTCTCGCAGTTGAGACCAGTCTCACTCTCGCCAACCCACTGACATCATCACAACCGTCCACCTGCAGACAACACAGAATCCTATATCATCTCAATAAACCATCAACAGCATCAAAAAGACTCATTTTTATACACCTCAACCTTGCCTCCTAGGCGCGGTTTTGTTACCCACAGGCGCGCACACATGCGTGCATGTTCACTACACAGGTGCGCACACATGTGCGTCTGTTCACTACACAGGTGCGCATGTGTGCGCACCTATTCACTCCACAGGTGCGCATCAGTGCGCATCTGTTTGCTTCACAGGTGCGCTCCCAAGCGTGCATGTTCAGCATACAGGTGCGCACAGATGCGCGCTTGTTCAACCTACAGACGCACACTTGTGCGCGCCTGTTCAACTCACAAGCATGCCCTTAGAGCGTGCCTTAAATCCCCTCTACCACGCCCCCATGCATGTACATCCAGTGGACAGGCGCGCACACGTGAGCGCCCATTACCAGGTCGTCCGCGCATGTGGGGCCCATACCCCCTAAATCTCTCTATACGGCCCTCCGTACAGCCCCTACCCAAAAAATGAAATCCTATTTCTATGCAGGATGATCAGACCACTAACCTGAAGCTCACTAATCACCAATCAAATGCCTCGTCCTCCCCGAATCTCCAAAACTCCTCTGAAAATTGTTTGTCCATTCACTATTGCAGCAAATACAAATGAGGTGGCAATGTGGGCCCTACATCTATATATAGGCCTTTTGCCAAACTTCCACTCACCATTCCGTGAGCCCATGGTGTCCATTTTTCAATCCGTCTTCAGCCACAGGATCAGCATCCCGTCATCTACATCACAGCAGTCCCTAGGCCTCTTTTCATCCTGAGCCCCCGAGGTGTCTTTTTTTCATACCCTGGTCAGATACGCATGCACATATTCACGCTTATCAAATACATGCTCATATCTTCGATTCTCTTCAGATATTGTTCACTTTGGGTACTTGGTTTTCATGTGTGCAGGTACTTGATCATCATACATCAGCACAACCCCTTCAGGTATATACTCAGCACTAGCATGTAGTCTTTCCCATTGTATCACACTTACATTTCCAGTCACACCCTCTGATATTTGCCTCTAGGATCCCCATTCCCGGCTTTGCAGTACCCACACCTCCATTTGCATCTTCGGTACTGTTACCTAGTAGCATTCTTTCGCACATGAGTTGTCCCATTCCTAGCACCTTTTGACACTTTTGACACTCATGTTGTTTTTCAAAACCCTTTAGGGATGGGAGTCCTGATAGTCGTTCATCATGTCGCGAATCAACCACATACTCATTCTCCTCATTTTTCTAGCTTTCCCACATGGACTCCCAGATTATCTCTTCTCGGTTCTATTTTTTAACTGCACCTCCGCAGTATCATGAACCCTCCATTTCATCCACAATCAGTTTTTTCATCTGCAAACCCACCTTCATTTCACCTACCTCATACAGAAACTCACCAATGAAACTCACCAATGGGGCCCCCACCCTTCATCAGTTTTCCAAGCAAACTATGCCCTACATGGGCCACCCATATCACACTGGGGCACCCGTTTCTATATTTGTACATTTATCCCCAATTATTTCTTATTTATTGTACAAATGCCTTTATTTTCAGTCGTTACATTACCCTTTTTGTCATCACCTTTGGCGACCTGCTTCCCTCTTTTTGGCTAGCCGCAACCCATGTCACCCTTGGTTGGAGCACTACTTATCATCTTCCCTTGCCCAGCATCATCCATATCTTCAGAGTACCCCACAGGTCACTTAACTCTACCCTCTGAATTTGTTCACCTTGTCCCGCCTCTGGCACAACTTATCCCTGGTCTTGTCGTCCCCCTGACACTCGACCTTGTTGAACTGTTGCGGCCACTTTTTATCTCATACATCCTCTAACCAAGGGTCGTCTTGAGTATTCCCACATCTTTACTTCGTCCATGTACCCTTGCCACTTCCTCACCTCACCTAGTAGATTTCACGAAGCCATTTTTCTTCTGGGAGTCGCGTCCCCATTTTTTTCGACGTCAGCACAGTTTTCCAGAAGGGCGATAGTATCTTGATTCTCATTATCCATTCAGTGAGAGATCTCGGACGGCATAGGGTGACACACCATTGCTCCCTGCTGTCATTGACCCCCATAACATTTGACGCCAACACTTTCTCAGGTTATGATGGGTCTTACTTTGCGACTATTGCAGTTAGTTCTTTTATTTGCCAAAGACATCTGAACTTGGCAGGGCTATCAATGCCCACATCATCGCTGCTACTTATTACCACGATCAATGCCTACTATTCAGAGCATGTTCATTTGTAGAATTTTCTTCTGCCTCTATCATGACCACCCCCGAGGGAGCTGCAGTTCTCTACACCAACACTTCAGTCATCTTTTTTCAGAGATACATGACACAAGCATGGGGCATGCCCGCCTCGTTTGTACACAGTTTTCTATTTTACACACCTCATAGAAGGTCGGGTCCTACCGGTTCCTTTTTTCCTCCAACGGATCGCTCTGAACGATCCCACTATTGCTCTATCTTACAACAACATTCTCAGTAGAAGAAACATTGATGGATTTCGGCTATACGTATGCTCCTAACCTCATCCATCAGGGGGCATCTGTTATCACTGAAATTCCGTCCGCACATGGTTATAAGAAATCAGCATCGTCAAACAGTGATGAAGTCATCCATGAACCTGAATTAATACCACAGCATTCAAAAAAGGTCAAAAACTATACAAAGTAGTGAAAAATTGAAGAGCGTTTTGCAGACATTGGGCGCGAGCGCATGCGCAGAACAGGAATGTAGAAATCGTGCACAGGCGCACAATGCGCGACTGTTAGCGCAAAAAGTAGCGCACTTGCTAAACGACGCATTTATGGAAGTGGTCGGCCTCCCAACCACTTATGGTTCATCTCCCAAGCCAATTTGACCCTCAAATCTGGGCTGGATCCGAATGGTGGGTTGGTCAAAGACCTAATAATACCCTAATTGGCCTCTTTTCACACTACAAAGCAGTTAAACAATAACCCAAATGAATGCTATAAAAAGACATGGATGCACCTCATTTTCTCAAGGAATTCAGAGTAATGTTATGTTGCCTATATTGTTTTGAGGACTCCATCCTTGACACAAGCATATTGGCACCATTACATTGGACAATCCACATCACCATTGAGTGGATTTGTAAAGAGTTCTTTCATCACCATTTTTCATTTTCTTTGTTGTAAGAAGAGCTAGCTAGTGAGGGTCTAAGAGCCTTCCCTTGGAGGAAGAAGGGACTCATAGTCCCCTTTCTTCTTGGTGCTTTATTTTCATCAATAGATCAGCCTCAAACATTGGTGACATGGGTCTTTTGGTTCTTTTTGTTTCTATGTCCCTGTGCTCATGATTTTAGTTTTTATTACATCTATTAGTTTAATTCTTAATTGTAGTTTTTGTTTTATTTCCCTAACTCTTTTCTCTACAGCTGTCCTTCTCAGCAGACCCAACTGAGCTTACAAGCACCTCTGTTTTTCTCACCAAGGTGACGAAAGAGGCGCAACAATGAGTTATGTGTCCACAGTTGTGGTATTTGTAACATTCAATATTGTATGGAGCCACATAAATATTTAGTGTTTGACCATTTTTTCCATAATCTCTACAATATACAACTTTATGTCCAAAGTTATTACAAGTAAAACAATAATCATAAAAAAAACTTTGATACCTGGGAGTGAATGATATTCTTTGTGATGTAGTCCTTCTAAATTCATGCCTTAGCTAATAAAGATCTTCTCTTGTGTTGTTTCCTTCACAATGATTGAAGTCTCTTTGATGTTTGAAGGTTCTTGGAAATCCATCTCTTTTGTAATATTTTTCTTGAGTCTTCTCCTTTGAGGGCTTGCATTATTCCTTCTTGATAAGGCCTCTGATGATTTTTGCATAACTCTTAGTCTTCTCTTCATTCTTCCTTTCTAGTAACCTGTAACATTTCTCTTCAAATTTATTTACTGGTGATGTAGAGCTTCATTTCTCTTTAATTTTCTTGTTGATCTTGGAAACTTCAACCCTTAATGTGACGACTTCTTCATCAAGCTTCTCACAATCTTCTTTTTTCTTCATCATCTAGATGTTCATTAATTCTTCTATTCTCTTTGTTTCTTCAAGTTGGGTCTTTAAGGAGATGATTTCTTCTTCAAGTTTTTTTTCTTGTTGACTAAATTCTTCTTGAAGCTTGTTTAAATCCTTATATATTTCCTTAAGGTGACGTGTCATAATTTCTTCTCTCTTCTCTGCGTTTTTTATTTGAGATATTATTTCAACTTCCAGACATTGTTTCTCTTTCAATTGATCCTTGAGAGTTTTTTCAATCACTTTGGCTTCGTCCAACTGAGCTTTTAGATTTATGATAACCTGTCTGACTTCTCCATAACCTTCCTTTAGCCTGATCAATTCTTCTTTGAGGGACTTGTTTTCCCTTCTTTCTCTATTTAGCTCACTTAAAACACGGATTAGTTCAACCACAAGATCCACTACGCCTACTTCACAATCTTCTTATTTTGGATCTGTCTCACATGATGATCATATTTATTCTCATTCGGATTCAACATCTTATTTATTCTGATTAACATGCGCTAGCTCTGCGATAAGAGGAGATTCCTTAAAATAGAGATTATGTAGTTTATCCCAAAGTTCTTTGGCTGATGAACATTTTCTCACTTGTCTTTTACCAGATCAGATAATCCTTCCCAGATGTAAGCCATTGTTATTTTGTTGTTTCTTTTCAATCCTTCTTGGTTGCAATCTTCGTTTTCTTTGAAGCAGTGTATCATGTAACGACTTACTGCCAAACATCATACCTCTGTGCTTGTAAAAAAAAATTCATTATTGTGCTCCATATCTCATATTTCTGACCATCCAATCCATCAAAAATTAGTTTTCCATTTTATGAGTATCCATTATCCATGATCTACCTTCCAGTGGTTAGACTAATTCTAAAAGAACCCACTATGATACCAATTGTTGAAATATTCACCCATATTGAGAGGGGGGTGAATTAGTATTGAGCATTTTTTACCAATTTCAATCACAACATTAACTTATCAATGATTTCATTCACTTATGATTTCAATTAACATATCATAAACATATAACAATGCATCACATCATAACCACAGATACACAGTACACCAGAATTTTACGTGAAAACTCAAATGGGAGAAAACCATAGAATGTTTTCTTATATATCAAAAGTTTTTATTCATAGGATGCACCAACTTCCAAATTCTCCAGCACCAACGAAAGGAGGCTCTAACCTGAAGGAAGCTACAATTCCCTGAATTCTCCAGCTCCAACTGAAAGAAGGCTCCAAGCCACTGATTAACGGCTCCAACTTGAAGGAAGCTCCAACTCCATGTATTCTTTAGCTCCAACTGGAAGGAAGCTCCAACCCCCTGATTTACATGCTCCAATCTGAAGGAAGCTTCAACTCCCTGTATTCTCCAGCTCCAACTGAAAGGAAACTCCAACCCCCTAGTTTGCAGGCACCAACTTGAAGGATACTTTGATCTCCTTCCTTGCACCACCCTGTCACCCTGAAATATAAATGAAAACGCAGTCTGTCACTAATACTATCACCAATAATCAACTTGTCATTGTCACTGATGATCAGCCTGACACTGTCATTGATATTGATACATCATCAACAAAAACCACATAAAATCATGTTAAGATCTCCAAGAATTTCCTCCAAATATACATCAAACCATGTGCTCTAAATCACCATGATATGCATCAAACCATGTGCTAAACACATGTCTCAAGCATGTGCCAAAAAATCCACAACATACCTCAAACCAAGTGCCAACATATGCCTCAAGCATGTGCCATAACATACCTCAAACAAAGTCTCAACATATGTATCAAGACTTCCAAAATATGGCTCAAACATGTACCAAAATATTCATGACATGCATCAAGCTATGTGCCAAATATATGCCTCAAACATGTACCAAAACATCCATAACATACCTCAAATATGCAAACTTGTAAGATACACCACGAGATCAATTTTCCATTTCTGATTTTGAAATTTCTATCTGAGGTAATTTTGTATGTATTGTCAGATCTCTGAAAATTCAAGTCTACAAAGTCCCAGAAAAGAAGTTATAACAAAAATGTCAAGCTGACTTGTTTGAAACATATTTCAATACAATTTAGGAACTTTGGCTTCCATGGAGCATATCTCCGAAATTATTGTGATCCAGTGTCTAAAAATTTAACCACAGATACTATGAGATATTTCTTCCATCTCCTCAAAATTTCAGGGTCTGAAAATTCTCAAAATAGAAATTATAGCGAAATGACAAACCTTCCTGAATTTTGAACTATTACGGTGAACGAACTTGTATATCATCTCATGCACTTAATATTTGATATCTGATTCTGAAAATCACACACAAGATACTACAAACTATCCACTTCAATTGGTCTCACATAATTTGGATCCTCTGTAAAGAATTTATGATTGTTTTACCCGAAACACCTATTTGAGACTAGTTTCAAGACTAGTAAAAAACCCTATCTTCCACAGAGTGTATCTCCAAAAGTGAAACAACCCAGAAGCTGAATTTTTTACCACGAGTACCTTGATATATCTTCTCAACAGCGTTCAAGTTTTGGTATCTAAATTGTTCTAGAAAAAAAATTATAGCAAAAATGATAAGATGAACTTTAAATAACATACCTAAGAACACACCATCACAAGACTTCATCTTCCCTTGGAATTTGTCCCTTCTTCACTCCATCTTCCCTTTGAAATCGCCTTAGATCTTCTTGGTTACCTCAGATAAAAATAACTTGAATTGATGTAACAAATGAACTTCTAGGTGCCTTATTTATACTAGATTTGGCACCCTCTTTTTAGGGCCGACTTGATCCAAATAAAATTCAATTTAATTTGTAATGATTAATCCATTGGGGATGATTTTACCAACAATATCCTTAATATTTATTTTAATATTAATTGCAATGGAGCCAAATTGTAACTTATTGTTTGCAACACTTTTTAAGGGTTTACTTGTAACTTTTTATCCTTGGATTCGAGGCTTCTTCATTTTCTTTCTGGGATTCATCTTTAAGAGGGCATAGCTTCTCAATCATGAGGAACCATGTAACATACCACCTACCATTGGAAATGACATGACGAAGAATATCCATCGATGAGAATTGTGCATGCATTTACAATGTCCTTCACACTCTTTTTTCTTCAAAAAACTTTGGGCTTCATGACCACTTAACCATATTTCTCGAGCTTCTTGTAAACTTCTTCAAAGCATCTTTCTGTGAGGGCCATGTTTAAATCTATGCCATAAGGAGGCCACTTTGGAGATTTCTCTAAACATACCCATATCTTGAAATTCTTCTAGGTTTGACATCACTAACAACCAACTTTCCAACAGAAGGGACTCCATTCACCCATAACAAGGCACTAGTCTTTGCATTGAAGATTGATAAATGTTGCATTCGTAAGTGTGAAATTTGAAATTTTGGAATCGTTCAAGTTGGATCTGAATTTTACATGTTATTGAATCTCTTGTCTACTAAGGGCGTCTTAATTGGTCAAGTGATTAATATGTTGTAAGAAACATTAATCTACAACCATTAGGGTTGCAACAAAACTCTCGCTCATACCATTTTCTCATTTTCTTACCATTGAAATTTATTTGTAATTTGTGATAATTGATCTATTGTTTAAGGGCTATTGTTTGGGAGGCTTACTTGCTAATTTTAGTGGTCAAAAATTGTTGTTGTAGCAAAAATTTTCTAAAGTCATAGGGTTGTTACAAAACACTGTTGATAATACTCTTTTACAACCTTATTTTTCCATCAAAGTTTTGGTTTAAACATTGGAATATTGTCTACTATTTATAAGCATTGTTATCCAATATTACATGTTGAATTTGATGGTCTGATTTGCAACTATTATAAGTTTGATATTGTTGATATATAATTGTTTATTTTTGCAATTTCGGGACAACAAGGTTTCTTGTTGATTCCCCTCTTGTCTTGGGGCCTATATCATCATATGTTTTATTGGTTTCATTTTTCTAACATTGTTTTTAAAGTACACAACCTCGACAACCATTTACCAACTCCAAAGACTCTTCTCAAGCCTCAATTTCATCTTAGACCTTAACTTGTAGGGGTGTTCTTCCAACTCATTACTTCTCCCTTTGCAATCCCCCC
>ML785858.1:1041389-1074559 GCA_009831015.1 Picea engelmannii
ATGACTTTTGGACCCAGAAGGTCACTCAGGGTATCCTGAGGACTCAGAGATTTACAAATCAGGAGAAAAAGGCAACCAGAGCAAATGGCCACAGAAAATCCAAAAAACCAAAAAGACAAAAGGGATAGTTCCCCAGTGGAGTCACCAATTTTGTTAATGGATAAATTCATGAGTGCGGACACAAACCAATCTCCCTAGATCCACCTGGATCTAGAACAAAACAAGACAGAATACTACTCTTTCCCTAGATCTAGATTATTAAATGAACTAAGAGAAATGGATAGTGGACATACCTTATGAACGCTCTCCTTAAATCTCTGTTGTTCCTCGCTCCGCTTCGATGCTCTTGTGTCGTCCAATCACAACAGTACAAACCAATCGAAGTACAAGCAAATTAATATATTCAATACCTAGTCTATACATGTGATCAAGGAATCATGTACTAAGATGACATCATCATTATGGGAAAGGGACATATTCATGTATTGAATTAACTGAAAGAGAAATACACAACCTGAGCCTTGATGTCGTAGATCTCCTTTCAATGGTTTCTGGTTCTGACACACACACTTGCTCATGCATGAAGAAAATCAACTACTTGTGATGACCTTGATGTTGTCTCTATCTGCTGCAGCATCAATTCTCCACACAATCATACACCAATTCTCCAATAGATTTCTCAGACTTGCCAACTTCTTGTTAACTTTCTTATTAACCCTTTCCATGAGTATTCTCATCAATTTATAAGAGAGAATAGGTTAGTTGCTAGAATAAGAATGATCCCAATAAATCTGGAATGCCAGCTTCTGAACAACCATTCGAATACCAACTCATCCTTCTAGAAGATTCTCTTCTAGAAGGCTCAAGAATCTTAGCTTTTTCCCTTGTAAAAAGATGTTCGCGCCCTGTCAATGATTACAGTGCGAGAAGTTTGCACCTTGATTGAATGCAGCATGCGGGAATGTATCATTCTCGCAGGAGAATATATATGCAGCCTGCGAACTATCTTCAAAACATGATTTCTGGAAATAGATAAGAGCAACCCTTTTCAGGAAGGAGTTCTCTAATGAGGAGTTTGATTTCCTATTATCATGACACTATCATGACATCATCCCGATGACCAAAAATGTGGATAACAGGCTGACTTCTCTTCCTGGAAATTATATTTCCACTTTATTCTTTTCTTGTGGGCCGACTTCTCTTCCTGAAAATTATATTTCCACTTTATTATTTTCTTGTGGGTCGACTTCTCTTCCAAGGTATTCTTTAATTGTTCAATGGTCTTCCTTTAACTTCTGGAATTTTCTTCTTCTCTAAGAAAGGTTGTCCAGGCGGGAATACATGTTGTTGCTACCAAAACATCAACACTCCCTCTTAGCTAGGGAGGTATTCTTCCAAGATGCTTTCTTCTAGTAGTCCCAATCACACCCATCAATTTCACACGGCATGGGAAAGACTACTACCATAGTCTCATGACTACGTTGCACACACGTAGTAGCCCCAAGGATACCACCATAGTCCCACGACTACATTATGATCATCTAGTGGTACAACTTGTACTACCACCACAGTCTTATGACTACACTATGAGAATCCGATGGTACAATACTAGCACCATAATATTACGACTACGCTATGAGAATACAGTAGTACAAAACTATCACCATAGTCTCACGACTACGTTATGAGCATATAGTAGTACAAGACTACCACCATAGTCTCACGACTACGTTATGATTTTTCTCCTCTCCTGGTAGTCCCAATCACACCCATCCACTTCACATGGTATGGGAAAGACTACTACCATATCCCTAAGGCTACGTCATGGTCCCATTCATAGCTAGCCACTTCACATGGTGTAGGCAAGACCATGCTAC
Source organism: Picea engelmannii (assembly GCA_009831015.1). Classification (NCBI taxonomy): domain Eukaryota; kingdom Viridiplantae; phylum Streptophyta; class Pinopsida; order Pinales; family Pinaceae; genus Picea; species Picea engelmannii. The sequence goes on from ML785858.1 coordinate 1,043,267, forward strand.
AAGTCCCATTCACACCTGGCCACTTCACATGGCATAGGAAAGACTTGTAACATGCTACATTTTACTCCCTCAATCGATTCACATGACTAATCTGGGAAACCCTTGGCCAGAGGGAGAGCTCACTAGAGGAGAAACATCACATCTCCCTCTCAATGAGGGTGGACATTCTACATCACGCCAAGCTTGTCTCTGAAGTGCGCATACTTCACCCTAGACATAGGCTTGATGAGAATGTTTGTTTTTTGTTCATCTGTGGATATGTATCGGAGCTTCACTTCTCCTCTTTGCACCATGTCTCAAATGTAATGGTATTTGATATCTATATCATTTGACTTGTCATGAAAGACTGGATTCTTTTAAAGCTTCACACAGCCTTGATTATCACAATATATCAAGGGTGGCTCCAACTCTAGATCAAATAATCCTGCAAGCAACTTCTGTAGCCACACTGCTTCACGGCTTGCAACACTGGCTACTATATACTATTCCTCTATTGTATTGAGTGTCACTGACGTATGTTTTTTGTTTAACCATGAGATCATACCCGATCTCAAACTGAAGCAACATCCTGATGTGCTTTTCCGTTCCACTGCAATCCCTGCCCAATCAGAGTCTATATAGCCTTGCAGTTTTATTGCACCGTCCGAGACATATCTGAGTCCATATCCAATTCTACCATGCAGGTGCCTAATCCAAATGGATGTCGGTGGCCTCCCACCTATTCCAACTGGTTCATTTTGCCAGTTTTCTAGTTTGGCAGTTTTTTTCCTAGTTTTTGAGTTCCTGACTTGCGGGGCCGTTTTGAGGCCCTAAACAGCGTTTTTAAGGCTTGCCACAGTTGAAAAATCACTCTAATGGATCGTAAAAAAATGTATAGTTCTCGGATAGACCTTTCTAATGCAATATTGTGCGCCTAAAACGGAGATCGTATGCAAAAATTACGACCTCGGGAAGTTGATGTACTAATTTACCCAAACGGGGCCCACATGACTTTTGGCGCTTCATCTCCTAGGGTTTGGTTTTTGGATGTCTAGGGTTTTTTACATTCTTGTTTATTGTAAAATGCCTTCAGAGCATCATTGTAATCATCTTCTTTCTAATGAGCACACCCGTCACATCTCTTCTTAGAGATAAGTCGCCACCATTCCAGCAAGCTTGTTTTCCGCTACATTTTACAGTTTCAGCTTATTTCCTTATTGAATAGAAAACCAGTTTTATTGTATCTCTGTTATTTTGTGTTAAGCATATTTTAATAATTTGTATTCATTTCGTTCTGCTCATAAAATCTGGATCAGTGTTATCAAAGCGGTCTGCTTGTTGTCATCTTAATGCATGTCCCAATGAGGTCAGGGTACAAAGAATTGGGTCTCGAACTTGTTTCCCTTGAGGACAAAATCTCTCGCACGCCCAAATGACCTCTCATGGTAGGTGAAAATAAAGATGATGGGACGGGATATCCTTTCAAAATGTTGCTTGAGGAAGCCCTCATGCAACAGAGGAACGAGATGATGGATAGTTTCGCGCAAATCCTTCAGAGACTACCAACAGACGATGGATCTTCCTCGAGCGAAGGCGTCGCCCCCTTCAAGGTACAAATAAACTTCGATATTCCTATATTTGAAGGTTAGATAGACGCAGATGTTGTAGACAAGTGGTTGAATCTACTAGAATGATATTTTTATATCCATAACTTTTCAAATAGAGAAAAAATTACTTGTGCGCTCCTCAAAGTCGTTCCCCATGTCAAAGATTGGTGGCAAACTTTCTGCGAGCAAAAGGAAACAAAGGAACCCTCATTATTTATAGTCGCGGCCACATGGGAATCATTCAAGGATTCTATTAACGAACAATACTACCATGTCAGAAGTTATGATGACTTGTATACAAAATGGACCACACTACGGCAAGAAAGAGACTAAGCAATGCCAGATTTCACAAATATCTTCCATACCCTGCGCACCAAGATGGGTATTAAAGATTTAGATTGACATCTGGTGCTCAAGTATCGCGGTGCGTAGCATAGATATATCCAGACCGAAATGAAATTTCTGGGCATCTCGTCCTTGGGTGCGACCTATCGATATGTCGTCAAAATCGAGCAGAAGCTCAAACAAAAGACGCAACAATTTGAGCCTGGGGACCCCTCGCAGCAAAAACCAAGAAAGGGCGGCCCCAACCTACAGAACAAAGGACAAAGAAAAGATGGATAGTGTCAAGAAAACCAGTCCTAGATGCAAGAAAAGGACACCGGAAAGACAAAGAAGGATACCCGGAAGTGGTGCAACTTCCATAAGATCCCTTGGCATAACACTGTTGATTGTCTCTCAAAGAACTTTGAAAGAGCTTCTGGGAGTTGCATGTCCTTCAGCTTTCTGCAAAGTGTTTTGAAGCAATGATGGTCTCTTCCTGGTAATTGTACCTTCTTTGGGTGCATCTAAAGGTATCTCTAACTCTACTGTCTCATTCTGATCTTTTGGAATGTATTCTTCTGGAGTAGAGACAATCCTTATTGCATCCCTTAGAGCCTCCTGCTCCTCTTTGTTCTCATCCATGTGAGAATCCCTATATTTCCTAAAGGATGCTTCTTCATCAAATGTAACATCCTTGCTAATCTAAATATGTCTATGTTTGGGGATGTATATTCCGTAAGCCTTCGAAGTCTCACTGTATCCAACAAAGGTTCCCTTCTTTCCTGAAGACTCCAGCTGTGTTCTCTTTTCCTTGGGAACATGTATGTTCATTGGACAACCAAATATTCTCAAGTGGCTAACTTCTAGTTTCTTTCCGGTAAATACTTCTTCTGGTGTCTTGTTCCCCGATATCTTATGAGGACTTATATTATGGACATATACGGCGATATTGGATGCTTTTTCCCATAGATGCATGGGTAAATTATGGTCACGGATCATCGCTTTAGCTTCTTCTACAATTGATCTATTCTTTCTCTCTGCAGCCCCATTCTGTTGGGGGTTGTAGGGAGTTGTCAACTCCCTCTTAATCTCGATTTCTCTGCAAAAGTCTTTGAACTAATTTGAGGTGTATTCACCTCCATTATCTAACCTCGAGATTTTAATCTTTCTTCCAGAGAGATTTTCTACTAAAGCCTTGAATTCTTGAAACTTGTTAAGAACTTCATTTTTTGCTTTCAAGAAATAGATACATGTCTTAAGTGAGTAATCATCAATAAAAATGACATAGTACAAAAAGTTACCTGGAGATGGCATTGTCATCTGTCTGCATACATCTTAATGTATGATGTCCAAGATCCCTTTGGATCTATTGTCGCTACTTGAAAATATTCCCTTGGCATTTTTTTCAAGTGCGCATCCTTTGCATACTTCATCATGCTCTACATGCATATCTAGTAGACCTGTAACCATTTTGCTCAAAACTGGTAAGGCTCTATAATTTAGGTGAGAAAGTATTCAGTGCCATAGCTCACTAGAGATAACACTCTTGTGTACAAGGGCTTATTCTAGGTGTCCCTTCAATTTATACAATCCTCCCTCTTAGACACCAATCACAGTAGTTGAATTTATACTTGAACTCTTAGGCCATAGAAGGACTTGGCCATCCACAAAAGATACCTTGAATCATTTATCTTCTAAAGCAGAAATAGAAAGACGATTCTTCTTTAAGCCTTGTACAAACAAAAAGTCTTTTATTGAGATAGAATTACCTAAATCAAGCTGGTAGGAGGCTTCTCCTACTCCTTTGAATGCATTCCTGAAATCATCCCCAAGTTCTACCTGAAGGGATGAACTCTTCTCTGTCAATTTTGTAAGAGAACTTATAAACCCGGTCATGTGTTTGTAAGCACCACTGTCTACTCACCAAATATCACTTCCTTGAGTGATAGTACCTGTGAGAGATGAGACAAAGACATATTCTTCATCTTTTGATTCCTTTGTCCTTTTCTAATATGTGGACGCTTCCATATCTGTTGCATGTGCATGATGTTTTCTCTTTCCTTTCCCTTGAGGACATTGATAGGCAAAATGTCCCAACTTCTTACAAGTGAAACATCTAATTTTAGATACATCCTTATTGTGGCATGGAACTGATCTTCTAGTTTTCTTCGGACTGGTATTTCTCCATTCTTTCCTTTTCTTCACATGAGTAGAAAGAGATTGGTTCTTTGTCAGACAATTGGCTTAGATTGGTTGATAGTTGGTTTTGATAGTTGGTTGTCATTAATGTCAACCCTTGGAAAGTCATATTGTGCTGTTGTAGATCGATGTCATAGATTGATGTCAACCCTTGAGTATGTACGGTAGCACATTTCAGTAGATCCATAGGTATGGGTAAGGAACCCAAGTTTGGTTGAGGAACAATGTAATGAAGATTAGTAAATTTGCAGGTGAGACTATTCCAAATGGACAGTACATGTATTGTTTTCGGTGATATGTGGTATGTCACGTAGTTCCTCACGATTAAAGAGATATGGCTTAGTGAATTTGGAGAACCCTCATGATTTATCTAGAAGTCCCTAGAAGGTCAAAGAAGTCAAATTATTCTAGAAGCTCCTAGAAGAAGTTGACTAGTCAAAGTGGTTGTAACTAGGAGTTAATCATGGGTTAAGTTGTTGCAATAAGAAAATAATTAAAAATAAATTAGTTGCAACTAGAAGTGGAGAATTTACTATTTGTGGATAAAGTGATTGTTAAGTGGACAAAGTAGTTAGAAGTGGGTTATCCCTAAAAGAAGGAAATTGGTTAGAAGATAACCCCTAGAGGAGGCTACTTGAAGAGTATAAATAAAAGAGAAAGGGTCTCTTATTGTGATCTATCTATTGAGCACATTGAATATCTATTATTTTGTGAAAGGTTTATTGCAGGTACTCATTGATACCTCTGAAGTTACACAAGTTTGAGGTAGCAAAGGAGGATTGACGATGAAAGTTTCGTAGTTTCATAGTTTCAAATAAACCCTAGTTTTCTAAAGTTGTATGCCGGCTACAGGAGGCCAGGTCGCATACATATGCAGTCTACAGAAGGCCAAGTCGCGTACATACGCGGACCACAGAAGATCAGGTCACATACATCCACAGCTGAAAAAGGACATGTTGCGTACATTTGAAAAGGTCATGAAAACTTAAGTAGATGTTGGTGCCAGGTCTCTAGAGTCTGAAAGTAAGTTCCCAGGTCAACATTATATAGGTTCAGATCAGTTACAGAAGTTCTGGTATGGTTACATGTTTGTTTTAATGCTTAGATTTGTTTATGATATGGCGAATGCTTGATACATTCTTGGTGTGATGGTTGTGGTACTTGGACATGGTATATGTTGGATGGTTCGTTGAATGAGCATCACTCTTATGTATGGTACAATACTAAAATGGTTCCCATAGTTTACATCTTTAAGCTACTTGTACTTGGTTGAGGAATATCTATGTTATATGATGATGTATGCATGATTGTATGATGATCTATGCATGAGAGATATGCATAGGTTGTTGGATATGTTTCATTAATGACATGGTATAGATCTGCATATGGTTGATGATATGGTATATATTCAGGTTGGTCAGTGACAGCTTACAAGTTGATGTGAAAGAGGCAGCAAAGATCTGAAGGGTCGGAAGTTTCAAAGTTCCAAAAAAATGGAAACCCTAGTTTTATGAAGGTGTACGCAGGCTGACAGAGGACAGGTCACGTACATATGCGTGTTGCAGTATAAACATGTCGCGTAAATACGCATGTTGCAGTTCATGTATCTGTTGGTACAGTTGGACAGATTAGTTTCTCTCTACAAGCTGGGTCTTGTACTTGAGGGTTGGATTCCTCACATCTCAGTTGATGATAAGATATGAAAGCTGGATCTTGTCTTTGAGAGTCGGTACTCTATTGGAGCGAGTGCTCTTTTCCGTTGGTGATGATAAACCCCGGAGATTGTAGTCTCATGTAACAACATAATACAAAAATCTTACACATATATCTGGTGTTCATTGTGATGATGGTTCTGTTGGCATGTTTTCAGATAGAGGCAGAGTATGCGTGTTTGTCATTGATGGCGATGTCATTGATGGAGAAGATCAGCACGATCAGTGGCGCAGCGATAATGGCTTGAAAATGGCAAGATCAACAGTGAAGAGCAACAGTGATCATTGGATCCCATTCAGACTTCTCGATGACCGTCAGATCTGAATTCAGATAGGAGGAGCACACAGTAGAAGAAAATAGATCTCAGGCGTCAAATCTGAGCCCAAAGACCGAACGTTGTTGAATCCATAAGAAGGAGCACGGTCTTTACGTGCAAGATGAAGCGGACCTACAAAATCCCGAAAGCAGGAGAACCGTCCATCTTCAAGAAGGACACATGGCAAGCGACTAGAATTTCGTTGACCTGCACATTGGAGGAGTCAACGGAACATGGTGTGGGAACTTGCGATATTTGAAATCCCGAGAATTGATCTGGACCTTTGGATCGAGGTATATTGTGGAACGTTGGATGCAGAGAGCACATGGCGAGAGATTGGCATTTCACTGACTGGAAAGTCAAAGAAAGGAGGTGCTCTATCCTATGAAATCGTGAAATGCAAAACCACGACTTAATCTGAGTCGTTGATCAAAGGGAGATCGTGGACCGTTGATCAGGCATGACGAAGGCCCATGAAGTTGCGAAATCGCGATAAGATCTTAACCGTTGATCCAAGAGGGACATGTGGCGAGGGATTAACTTTTCACTGACTGGAAATTCAAAGGAACAAAATGATCTACCTTGCAACTCGCGATATGCAAAATTGCGATAAGGTCTGGCCCGTGGTCATAGACAAAGTCACATCGTCGAAGGCTTAAGGAAAGGAGCTAATTGCTAAGCTCCATTTCGGGAATCGCAACTTGGAGTGTCGAGACCCTTCATCACAGGAATCTCGAAACGCGAGATTGCGATGAGATCTGGACCATCGGATCATTGGAGATCTCGAGCGTTGATCAGGCTCAATGAAGTTCATAAGTTCGCGAAATGTGAAACACCTTTTAGTGTAGGTTATGGTCACCCTCGATGGTCATGTGAGAGGGAGGATCTAGCGGAGCTAAGCTCGATTTCGGGGATCGCAACTTGGAGCGTCGAGACCCTTCGACATAGGATTGCCGAAATGCGAAATGCAAAACGCATCTTAATTAGGCCCACGGTCACAGCTAGTGGGCATATGGGAAAAACGCAAGACCGTGCGGATTTAATCCAACGGTGTTGTTTATTTGAGCATCTGATCGAAGGGATATTGTTGATATTTATGATTAATTGTTCAGTTACAATTCAGTTAGCAGAACCGAATCATGGTTCCTCGACGGTTGGCGATTGAGTGGTTGAAGTGTTGTTGGCCTAGGTATTCGAGGTGTAACTGAAGTTGTGTGAAGTGCATAAAAGAAAGATGGAGTGATTGTGAAGGGTTGGTTGTTCTGAATGAAAAATGAGTTGAACTGTAAGAAAGGGAAAATTACAATATGCACAGTGTGAGACCGACAGTATGCGCAGTGTGAGATGAAACTCAGAGATGAGTAACAGATGTTGAATAGACAGAAGAAAGAGCAGAATTGCAGAATAGCTTGAAGCAGAGCAGAATTGCAGAACAGATAGAAGCATAGAAGAATTGCAGGACAGAAGAGAAGTAAGAATTGAAACACCTGCGTTGTTGGTTATTCAATCATTTTACTTATAATCAGGGAGGTAGGGTGGTGCTAGGGAGGACTGTGGTCCTCTGATATTCGAGTTGGTGCTTGAATATTGGGAGTTGTAGCTTCCATCTAGTTGTGGCTAGAAAATAGGGTGGAAGGGTGGTGCTTGAGAAAACACAGAGTTTTCTATATGCAAGTTGGTGCTTGTATAAGTGGACGTAGGTGCTTCCATTCAGTCGGTGTTGGAACACTCAGGGAGTTGGTGCTTCCTTCTAGTCGGTGCTAGAGAAACCAGAGAGTTGGTGCTCTCAACAAGTTGGAGCTTGTAAAATAGAGGTAGTGGCCTCACTTTGAGTTGGTTCTCAAACATAGATGATGTACAGAACTTAAAATACTGCCTATCATTTCGAAGAAGAAGAGGTTTTCTTGCTTTATGAGTTTCCTCGTGAAAATCTGTCTCTGTGTATATCTTATGTCTGATTGATGCTCATTATTTATGTTGTTCATATGATGTATAATATTGATGGTCACTTGATGAAAGATTAAAAATGGTCTAATAGACCTTAAATTGTTTAAGCACAGTAACCACTGATTCACCCCCCCTCTCAGTTGTCTTAGTAATTTCAACAATTGGTATCAGAGCAAGTTCCTTTTATTTAAAGGTAGATCTGTAAGCTTAAACATGAAAAGTCATGAAGGGACTTCAGCCAGTAAGCCTCCTCTGTTTGATGGAACAATTTTTTCCTTTGGAAGGTTAGAATGAAAACATACCTAATGGCCTTATGTGTTGATGTTTGGGATGTAGTAGAGAGTGGATATACAAAGCCTGTTGTGCTGGCTTCCAAGGATGATAAGTTACAATTTAGCTTTAATGCTAAGAGAATGAATGCTATCTTGAATGGACTTGATGAACCTGAGTTTGTAAAGGCAATGCATCTTGAAACTGCTAAAGCTATGTGGGATAAACTTATTAACAGTTATGAAGGAAATGAGAAAGTAAAAGATGCCAAAATCCAAACATATAGGTTGAAGTTTGAATCACTAAAGATGAATGAAGATGAAACAGTTAGCAAGTATTTTTTAAGAGTTGAAGAACTTGTGAATGCCATGAAGGGTCTTGGTGAGAAGATTGAATAATCATTTTTAGTTCAAAAGATTTTAAGATCTCTGCTTGATAAATTTAATCCAAAAGTCTATGCAATAGAAGAACTAAATGATCTTAAAACTCTGTCCATTGATCAACTCCTAGGAACTCTAACTGCATATGAAATAAGAATCAGCAAAGATAAATCCATTACTAGAGAAGCATCTTTTAAAGCAGACAAGAATACTGATTCAGATTTAGATGATATCGAGGCAAAATTTGTGAGAAGGTTAAAGAAAGGATCAGAAAAATATCAAGGCAAGCTTCCCTTCAAATGTTTTAACTGTGGTAAGATAGGTCATTTTGCATCTAAGTGTCCCCACCAAAAAAAGGACCAGAACTCTTATGATTAAAAGAAGTACAATTTCAAGAAATATAATAAACAGAAAAGTTTGTGTGCAAACAATGGCAATTCCTCATAAGACATAGATAGTGATTCAGCATGTGAAAACGAAGTGAATGATTTTATGCTTATGGCTATGGGAGATTTTGATGATGAACACACAGGAGGTGAAATGGATGATGAATATGTGGTGGATATGGCAGGTGAATTAATCAGTTCTTTGGAAGAAATTGACAGACTCGGATGTAAGAAGAGAAAACAAAAACAATTGTCGAAGCAGTTTAAAATTAATGGTGAAAAACCTGATGAAAACTTTTCTCTACTAAAAGTGGAGTTAGAAGAGGCAATGAAAATAGAAGACATACTGAAACAATAGTTGTCAGAGAAGAAAGCGAGGTGTGAAGCCTTAGAAGAAGAGATAGTAAAAACTAGAAAAGAAATGGAGAAGTTTAAGGGATTGTATCACCAAACTCTGCCAAGTATTAAAGCCTCAGAAGAATTAACTTCCATTCTAAATCAGCAAAGGAATCCAAAGTTGAAAGTTGGTTTGGGCTATGAAGAAGGATCAAGTAGTGATCATCCAAGTAATATAGAACCCATCAAGTTTTTCAAATCTACAATCATTGACAACAACCACTCTGCAGAAACAAAGAAAGAAAATCAGCCACCAAGAAGGAATGAAAGAAAAAGTACCAGAACCGAATCCGTAGATCAAATAAATAACACAAACACATTTTCTGATCAAAGAAATCATTAGCATGGAAGAAATCGACTACATCATTTTTTCAGGTACAAAGGTTTTTTCTATGGTTTTTTTTTTTTTTTTGTTCTAACTTTGGTCACAAAGCTGTATACTATTCTTTAAAATCTAGATATTTGAAATCAAGATACTCAATGAATAATTATCTGCCACAACAAAGATTGAGACAGCCAAGAAACAAACAACCACATACTATAAATCATGTGATGGATGGAGGAAGAATGCAGGTGAAACATAACAACAGTTATGAGCATAACAATCGATATGATCTGTTATTCAGTGAACTAGAATGTTACATCTGTCATAACTATGGACATAAAGCTGCAGATTGTCGCTTAAGGAATTTTAAGCCAGATTCGAATCCTACTGCTGAAAATTTCAAGATTTGGAAGAAGAAAGAAGATAACAAGTGTAGACTAGTGTTATCAGCCCAAAGACAAAAATATCCCTGGTATATTGACAGTGGATGTTCCAAACATATGACTGGAGACAAAATTAAGTTTCTAACTCTAACTGAAAGCAAATCAGGGAATGTAACTTTTGGAAATGATGCACCAAGAAAAATAAAAGGTAAAGGAATGGTAAGTTTGAGTAATGGAAAAGGGAAAGCTCAAGATGTGTTATTTGTAGAAGGTTTGAAACATAATCTTCTTAGTGTCAGTCAAGTCTGTGACCGAGGATGTGAAGTCATTTTTACCTCTAAAGATTGTAGAATAAAATCTGTGAATTCAGGACAGCTAGTTGCAAAAGATATAAGAACAGAAAACAATGTCTATGTGTTAAAAGAAGAAAAAGAAGAATGTCACTTAAGCAAGTATGATGAAAGTTGGCTATGGCATAGGAGACTTGGACACTTAAATTTTGATCATATAATCAAGCTCAAAAATAGTGGGGTAGTAAAGGATCTTCCAAAGATATCAAATCCATATGATTATGTTTGTAAACCATGCCAGACAAGAAAGCTTACTCGGACACAGTTCAAATCTAAAAACTTTCCTTCAACGGGAAAACCTCTCCAATTAGTACATATGGATTTATGTGGACCATCAAGGAAAGAAGGTACAAGAAAAGAAAATCATTTTATGTTGATTATTGATGATTATTCTAGACTAACATGGGTTGCCTTTTTTAAAGAAAAATCTGAAGCATTTGAAAAATTCGAAGTGTTTAAGGCTCTAACTGAGAATCAAACAGGAAAAGGATTGAAAGCGGTAAGGTATAATAGAGGAGGAGAGTTTAGCTCATGGAACTTCAAAGAGTTCTGTGATAAACATGGAATCAAAAGAGAGTACACAATTCCAAGGACTCCACAGCAAAATGAAGTTGTTGAGAGACAGAATAGATCGGTACAGCAAATGGCAAGATCAATGATGAATAAAAGGCCCATACCTCAGACATATTGGGTGGAAGAAATTTATACAACTGTTCATATCCTTAACAAAGAATATTTCAGACCACACAGTGACAAGACTCCTTATGAACTATGGTTTCGAAGACCTGCTTCAATCAAGCATTTTAAAGTCTTTGGGAGTGAATGTTATATTAAGAATAATGATGAAAATATTGACAAATATGATGACAGGGCTGATGAAGGTATTTTCTTGGGTTATGCTATAAATAGTAAAAGGTACAGATGTTACAATAAGAGGCTATATAAACTAGTTGATTGTATAGACATAAAATTTGATGAAGAAATCTCGGTCAGAAATGTAAGCAGTGTTGAACCAAGCAAAGAAGATATAGTTGAAGATGAAGATGAACAGGTCCAAGGATCAAAAGAAAAGAATCTGAATCAGATGAAGATACAAATACTCAGGCTGACATAAATCAGCGGAAAGAAACAAATTCACCTCTCAGAATTGTTAGAAAGAATCATCCTAAAAATAAGATAATTGGAGATATAAATAAAGGAGTTCAGACAAGAAGGAAATTGATTGAAGGCTCAGAACAATCGCATGTTGTCTTTTTATCTATGACTAAACCTAAAAAAAATTATGAAGCCATCCAACATGATGATTGGATTAGAGCTATGAATGAAGAGCTTGATCAGATTGAGAAGAACAATACTTGGGAGCTTGTTCCTAGACCTAAAGACAAGAATGTAATAGGTTCCAAGTGGGTGTTTAAAAATAAAATGAATGAAAAATGACAAGTTGTTAGAAATAAAGTCAGATTGGTCTGTAAAGGGTATGCACAAGTTGAAGGTCAGGACTTTGATGAAACTTTTGCACCAGTGGAAAGATTGGAAGCCATCAGAATGTTTCTTGCATATTCATGTCATAAGATCTTTAAAGTGTATAAGATGGATGTTAAATCATCATTTCTTAATGGAAATCTAGAGGAAGAATTATATATGGAGCAACCTGAAGGATTCTCATTGAAAGATAACCCTGATTATGTCTACAATTTGAAGAAGGTTTTATATGGACTGAAACAAGCACCACGAGCTTGGTATTATAGACTGGACAAATTTTTACAAGACAAAGGATTCAAGAAAGGTACTATTGATAGCAATCTTTATATAAAAACTGAAGGTGATGATTTACTTGTTGTTTTGATTTATGTAAATGACATTATTTTTTGTTGTAATAATGATTCATCTTTTCAGTGGTTTGCTAACTCTATGCAAACAGAGTTTGAGATGTCCATGATAGGAGAATTGTCATATTTTCTTGGCTTACAAGTAAAACAGAGTTCTGCAGGAATTTTCTCTCAAGAAAAATATTTGAAAGAGATGTTGAAGAAATTTCAGATAGAAGATTCTTCTCCTATTAGTACACCTATAGTGGTTGGTTGCAAGCTCAGTAAAGATGACATTTCACCTGATATTGATCAAGGGGCATACCGATCAATGATAGACAATCTTTTGTACATCACAGCATCCCGTCATGATATAATGCAAGTTGTTGGAATGGTAGGTCATTATCAGTCAGCTCCTAAACAAAATCACTTGGTAGTTGTCACAAAGATATTCAAATACTTGAAGGGAACAATGACTTATGGTCTGTGGTATCCCAAAAATTAGAATTTTCAGTTAACTGCTTATTCAAATGCAGATTGGGTAAATTGTGTGGATGAGAGAAAGAGTACCAGTGGAGGTGCCTTCTTCCTGGATGACTCATTGGTAGCATGGATTAGTAAGAAGCATGGATCTATTTCCTTATCAACTACAGAAGTAGAGTACATTGTTGTTGCTACTTGCTTCACTCAGATTTTGTGGATGATTCAAACTCTTGCATATTTGAAGGTAAACTATATTGTTCTGATTACAATTCACTGTGATAACACTAGTGCCATTAGTGTCTCCAAGAATCATGTTCTTCACTCCAAGACTAAGCATATCCCAATAAAATACAATTTTCTCAAAGAACAAGTTACAAACAGAGTCATTCAGCTGAATTATATTCCTTCCATAAAACAGATAGTTGATATCTTTACTAAATCGTTAGTAGCGACCCCTTTTGGATATCTTCGTCAAAAGTTGGGGGTCTTTCATCTAAATCTGTTCACCTGGTCAGGGGGAGTACTTATTGAATATCTGTTGTATTTCTAAGCTGCTCATAGTTGCCAGGGGGAGTATGTATCGCAACAGCTCAGGGGGAGCGTGTTTCTTCTTTGACATTGATGTCAAAGGGGGAGAAAGTGTGGTAATTTCAAGGATGTTACAGTGGTATAATTGCATATTTTTCAAGGGGTTGTCATCGATGCCAAAGGGGGAGATTGTTGGCATGTTTTCAGATAGATGCAGAGTATGTGTGTTTGTCATTGATGGCGATGTCATTGACGACGAAGATCAGCACGATCAGTAGCGCAACGATAATGGCATGACAATGGCAAGATCAACAATGAAGAGCAACAGTGATCATTGGATCCCATTCAGACTTCTCGATGACCATCAAATCTGAATTCAGATAAAAGGAGCACACAGTAGAAGAAAATAGATCTCAGGCGTCAGATCTGAGCCCAAAGACCGACCGTCGTTGGATCCATAAGAAGGAGCACGGTCTTTACGTGCAAGATGAAGCGGGCCTACAAAATCCCAAAAGCAGGATGACCGTCCATCTTCAAGAAGGACACGTGGCAAGCGACTAGAATTTCGCTGACCTGCACATTGGAGGAGTCAACGGAACATGGTGTGGGAACTTGCAATATCCGAAATCCCGAGAATTGATCTGGACCTTTGGATTGAGGTATGTTGTGGAACATTGGATGCAGAGGGCACATGGCGAGCAATTGGCATTTCGTTGACTGGAAAGTCAAAGAAAGGAGGTGCTCTATCCTATGAAATCGCAAAATTCGAAACCACGACTTAATCTAAGTCGTTGATCAAAGGAAGATCGTGGACCCTTGATCAGGCATGACGAAGGCCCGTGAAGTTGCGAAATCGCGATAAGATCTTGACCATTGATCCAAGAGGGACATGTGGCGAGGGATTAACTTTTTGCTTACTGGAAAGTCAAAGGAAGGAAATGCTCTAACCTTGCAACTCACGATATGAAAAATCGTGATAAGGTCTGTCCCGTGGTCATAGACAAAGTCACATCGTCGAAGGCTTAAGGGAAGGAGCTAATTGTTAAGCTCCATTTCGAAAATCGCAACTTGGAGTGTCGAGACCCTTCATCACAGGAATCTCGAAACGCGAGATCACGAAGAGATCTGGATCATCGGATCATTGGAGATCTCAACCGTTGATCAGGCTCGATGAAGTTCATAAGTTCGTGAAATGCGAAACACCTTTTAGTGTAGGTTGTGGTCACCCCCGATGGTCATGTGAGAGGGAGGAGCTAACGGAGCTAAGCTCCATTTCGGGGATCGCAACTTGGAGCATCGAGACCCTTCGACACATGATTTTCGAAATGCGAAATGCAAAACGCATCTTGATTAGGCCCATGGTCACAGCCAGTGGGCATATGGGAAAAATGCAAGACCCTGCGGATTTAATCCAACGATGTTGGTTATTTGAGCATCTGATCGAAGGGCTATTGTTGATCTTTATGATTAACTGTTCAGTTACGATTCATTTAGCAGAACCACATCATGGTTCTTGGACAGTTGGAGATTGAGTGGTTGAAGCGTTGTTGGCCTAGGTATTTGAGGTGTAACTGAAGTTGTGCGAAGTGCATAAAAGAAAGATAGAGTGACTGTGAAGGGTTGGTTGTTCTGAATGAAAAATGATTTGAACTATAAGAAAGGAAAAATTATAGTATGCGCAGTGTGAGATCGACAGTTGCGCAGTGTGAGATAAAACTCAGAGATGAATAACAGATGCAGAATAGACAGAAGCAAGAGCAGAATTGCAGAACAGCTTGAAGCAGAATAGAATTGCAAAACAGATAGAAACATAGAAGAATTGCAGGACAAAAGAGAAGTGGTAAGAATTGAAACACCTGCGTTGTTGGTTATTCAATCATTTTACTTATAATCAGCGAGGTAGAGTGGTGTTAGGGAGGATTGTGGTCCTCTGATATTCAAGTTGGTGCTTGAATATTGAGAGTTGTAGCTTCCATCTAGTTGTGGCTAGAAAACAGGGTGGCAAGGTGGTGCTTGGGAAAACACAGAGTTTGTTGTATGCAAGTTGGTGCTTGTATAAGTGGAAGTAGGTGCTTACATTCAGTCGGTGCTAGAACACTCGAAGAGTTGGTGCTTCTTTCTAGTCAGTGCTAGAGAAACCAAAGAGTTGGTGCTTTCAACAAGTTGGAGCTTGTAAAACAGAGGTAGTAGCCTCACTTTGAGTTGGTGCTCAAACATAGATCATGTACAGAACTTAAAAGACTGCCTATCATTTCGAAGAATAAGAGGTTTTCTCCCTTTATGGGTTTCCTTGTGAAAATCTGTCTTTGTGTATATCTTATGTGTGATTGATGCTCATTATTTATGTTGTTCATATGATGTATAATATTGATGGTCACTTGATGAAATATTAAAAATGGTTTAATAGACTTAAAAAAATTTAAGCACAGTAACAACTGATTCACCCCCCCTCTCAGTTGTCTTAGTAATTTCAACGGGTTCATAGCTATTTATTATTGTTGAATGTTGTTGATATATGTTTACATGAAAGCATCTATGTGTGAATGCAAGTAATGAGTGATGATGTTTGAAGTATGTACTAACTAAAGAATGAAAGAATTGTGAAAAGAGACACACATTGATTCACCCCCCCCCCCCTCTCACTGTGGTCGATGTGTCCAACATTCTCTTCGTCATTGGTTTTCTGAGATTTGGATATCAATCTTGATTCTTCTTGGGTACAACTTGTCCATAGCTTGTTAAATTTGGGTAATTTACTTCTTACACAAATTCTCGGAACAAATGTGTCCCAAGAAGAAGGAAATCCATTAAGATTTGTAGTCACAAGCTTTGCATCATCCATTGAATCTCCAATAGCTGCTAGTTGATCCTTGATTTGTGAAATTCTCATCAAATAGGTGGAAATTGTATCTAACGTGTTCATCATCACATTTCTAAGATGATGCCTTAGGGTTAGCTTCATTCTTATGTTCTTTCTTTCATATAATATTGATAAGGCATCAAACATCTCCTTTGGTGTCTTCAATTCTGATACATTGGGAATCAATTGGTCCTTGATTGAATCTTTCAAGATCCTCTTGGCCTTGATCTCATTCTTCTTATACTTCGTTTTGGCATCTTCTTCTTCTCGTTCTGGGAGAACTTGCTTGACATGATCCAATAGCTCATTATCTTCTAGAATGAGTAGTATCCTATGCTTCCACGATTTGAATGAGTAGTATCTTCTAGAATGAGTAGTATCTTCTCCATCCAACCTATCTTCAACTCTCATATTGGTAATCAGTTTCGCTAGTAGAAACCCTAGGCCTGAAAAAATCTCAAAATTTCAACCTCCTTGAAAAATCAACACTAGGATTTCAAGATGTGTGATAGGGTTAGGCGAGTTGCTATGAAGTGGAGTTAGTCCCAACAAATTTGGAAAGAGTATTCAACAAGCTTGAAAAAAGAAAATTGTGTAGCAGGAAGGTGCTGCAACAAATCCAAAGTGTGATCTTCCTTCCAGTAAACTGTTTTGAAGGTAACCAGCTCTGAAACCATGTTAGATTTTCTTAAATTGTTCAGAGCAATAGATTTTACCAGAACATTTAGATCGTGTTTTACATTTAGCAACCATATACAGAAAATATAAGTGACATAAAAACAAGCACAAGGAAATACAAAGATTTATCCTAGGAAAACCCCAAACCCGAGAAAAAACCCAGCCAACCTTTCTTAAATAGATTATTTCTGATAATACAATTCAACCATGAACAAGCTCTTCTTCACAAGAGAAAAAATGATAATGAAGAAACCATGATGCAATAACTTATTTATGTCTCCTTGTCAAAACCTATCAAAGGTCGAACAATTGTTGTTGCAGCACCACACAAGGCTAGCCTACCTCTCCCAGAGATAGTGCACAAGAGAAACCACTAAGAATAACCAAGAACCCCAGACATTGCAGTAGTTGTGTCTCCTGTTGAAATTACTAAGACAACTGAGAGGGGGGGTGCATCAGTTGTTATTGTGCTTAAACAATTTTAAGTCTATTAATACATTCTTAATCTTTCTTCAAGTGATCATCAATATTATACAGCATATGAACAATAAAATAATGAGCATCAGTGACACATAAGATATACACAAAGATAGATTTTCACGAGGAAACCCATAAAGGGAGAAAATCTCTTCTTCTTTGAAATGATAGGGCCAAAACTCTGAAATGGAGTTGGACCACCGCTTCGAACTTGCACTTTAAAGAACGTGCAGGTTCTTCCTGATCCAACGATGGTCGGAACTTATGCTCATATCTGATGCCTGAGATCTATCCTCTTTTGTGTGTTCTTCTTGTCTACAATCTGATCTGACGATCCTCCTTCTTTCGGGAATTTAAATGGGATCCAATGATCACTGACGCTTCTTCTCTCGATCTTAGGCACTGCGTTTGACTCTGCGCTAATTCCTCCTGAGCTTACTTTGTCCTTGTTTTGCCTTCGCTGCATACTCTGATCTTGCCATCAGTGACAAGCACATACTGCCTGTAAAGCATGCCAACCATCCTCTACACTATCTCTTCTGATCTTATCGAGCTTGCTCTGCAGCGTCTTCCCAAAATACTTCTGGTGCCCATCTGTTACATTCTTCATGTACTCAAGCCATCATCGTTGTTGTACTTGCCATCAATGACAAGCATACGCTGCCTGTAAAACATGCCAACAATCTCCCCCTTTGGCATTGATGGCAACAAAGGTACCCAGATTCTTTTCTCCCCCTTTGACATCAATGTCAAAGAAAACATGCTCCCCCCTGAGTTGTTACAGTATTTTTAGGAGGTATCAGATATTCAATCAATCAATACAAAACTCCCCCTAATAGGATGAACTTGCTTAGATGTCAGATGGGATGACACCTAGCTTCTGTCGGAGATAATCAAATGGTGTCTTGGCTAGGGGTTTAGTAAAGATGTATGTTATATGTTCTGTGGAAGGGATATAATTCAACTGAACAACTCTGTTTGTGACTTGTTCTCTGAGAAAATGGTATTTTATTGGGATATGCTTAGTCTTGGAATGAAAAACAGGATTCTTGGAGACACTAATGGCACTAGTGTTATCACAGTGAATTGTAATCGGATCAGTATAGTTTACCTTCAAATCTGCAAGAGTTTTAATCATCCACAAGATCTGAGTACAGCAAGTAGCAGTAGCAATGTACTCTGCTTCTGTAGTTGATAAGGAAATAGACCCTTGTTTCTTACTAATCCATGCTACCAACGAGTCTCCCAGGAAGAAGGCACCTCCACTGGTGCTATTTCTTTCATCTACACAATTTGCCCAATCTGCATCTGAATAAGCAGTTAACTGAAAATTCTGATTTCTGGGATACCACAGACCATAAGTCATTGTTCCCTTCAAGTATTTGAATATCCTTTTGACAGCTACCAAATGAATTTGTTTAGGAGCAGACTGATAACGACCTACCATTCCAACAGCTTGCATTATATCAGGACGGGATGTTGTGATGTACAGAAGACTGCCTATCATTGATCAATATGTCCTTTGATCAACATCGAGTGAAATGTCATCTTTATTGAGCTTGCAACCAACCACCATGGGTGTACTAACAAGAGAGGAGTCCTCCATCTGAAATTTTTTCAACATATCTTTCAAGTATTTTTCTTGAGATATAAAAATTCCTGCAGAACTCTGTTTTACTTGTAAGCCAAGAAAATATGACAGTTCTCCTATCATGGACATCTCAAATTCTGTTTGCATAGAGTTAGCAAACCACTAGACAGATGATTCATTAATGCACCCAAAAATAATATCATCTACATAAACCAAAACAACTAATAAATTATCACCTTCAAACTTAATGTAAAGGTTGTTGTCAACAGTACCTTTCTTGAATCTTTTATCTTGTAAAAATTTGTCCAGTCTATAATACCAAGCTCGTGGTGCTTGTTTCAGTCCATATAAGGCTTTCTTCAGCTTACAAACATTATTAGGATTATCTGTCAATGAGAATCCTTCAGGTTGCTCCATATATACTTCTTCCTCTAGATCTCCATTAAGAAATGTTGACTTAACATCAATCTGATAAACTTTAAAGTTCTTATGACATGAATAAGCAAGAAACATTCTGATAGCTTCCAATCTTGCCACTGGTGCAAAAGTTTCATCAAAGTCCTGACCTTCAACTTGTGCATACCCTTTACAGACCAATCTGGCTTTATTTCTAACAACTTGTCCTTTTTCATTCATTTTATTCTTGAACACCCATTTGGAACCTATTACATTTTTATCTTCAGACCTAGGGACAAGCTCCCAAGTATTGTTCTTCTCAATCTAATCAAGCTCTTCATTCATTGCTCTAATCCAATTATCATCCTGGCTAGCTTCCTCAAAAATTTTAGGTTCAGTCATAGATAAAAAAGCAACATGAGATTGTTCTGAGTCTTTAATCAATTTCCTTCTCGTCTAAACTCCTTTATTTATATCTCCAATTATCTGTTTTTCAGGATGATTCTTTCTAATAATTTTGAGAGGTGATTTTGCTTCTTTCTGTTGATTTGTGTCAGTCTGAGTATTCGTATCTTCATTTGATTCAGATTCTTCATTTTCTGATCCTTGGACCTGTTCATCTTCATCTTCAACTAAATCTTTTGTTCTTGATTCAGCACTGCTTACATTTCTGACTGGGATTTCTTCATCAACTTTTATGTCTATACAATCAACTAGTTTATGCAGTCTCTTATTGTAGCATATGTACCCTTTATTATTTGTAGCATAACCCAAAAATATACCTTCATCATCCCGGTCATCATATTTGCCAATATTTTCATCATTATTCTTGATATAACATTTACTCCCAAAAACTTTAAAATGTTTGATTGAAGCAGGTCTTCCAAACCATAGTTCATAAGGGGTCTTGTCACTGTGTGTCCTGAGATGAGCTTTGTTAAGGATATGAACAGTTGTATGAATTGCTTCCACCCAATAAGTCTGAGGTATGTTCCTTTCATTCATCATTGATCTTGTCATTTGCTGTACTGATCTATGCTGCCTCTCAACAACTCCATTTTGTTGTGGAGTCCTTGGAATTGTGTACTCTCTTTTGATCCCATGTTTATCATCGAACTCTTTGAAGTTCCATGAACTAAACTCTCCTCCTCTATTAGACCTTACTACCTTTAATCTTTTTCCTGTTTGATTATCAGTCAGAGCCTTAAACACTTTGAATTTTTCAAATGCTTCAGATTTTTCCTTTAAAAAGGCAACCCATATGGGTCAGTTGAGACTGATACTCATGAATATGGGTCATAGATTAATGACTTACACTACGCAGTTAATCCCAAAAATAATATCTAATATCTTGCACTGCGGAAGCCCCTATATACTTAAAGGCAACCCATGTTAGTCTAGAATAATCATCAATAATCAACATAAAATAGTTTTCTTTTCCTGTACCTTCTTTTCTTGATGGTCCACATAAATCCATATGTACTAACTGGAGAGGTTTTTCTGTTGAGGAAAAGTTTTTAGATTTGAACTAAGTGCGAGTAAGCTTTCCTATCTGGCAGGGTTTACAAACAGAGTCATATGGCTTTGATATCTTCGGAAGATCCTTTACTGCCCCATTGTTTCTGAGCTTGATTATATGATCAAAATTTAGGTGTTCAAGTCTCCTATGCCACAGCCAACTTTCATCATACTTGCTTAAGTGACATTCTTCTTTTTCTTCTTTTAACACATAGACATTATTTTTTGTTCTTATCCCTTTTATAATCAATTGTCCTGAACTCAAAGCCTTTATTTTACAGTCTTTAGAAGTCAAAACAACTTCACATCCTTTGTCACAAACTTGACTGACACTTAGTAGATTATGTTTCAGACCATATACAAACAACACATCTTGAGCTTTTCCTTTGCCATTACTTAGGCTTACCATTCATTTACCCTTTATTTTTCCTGGTGCATCATTTCCAAAAGTTACATTCCTTGATTTGTTTTCACTTAAAGTTAGAAACTTACTTTTGTCTCCAATCATATGTTTGGAACATCCACTGTCAATATACCAAGGATTCTTTTGTTTTTTGGTTGATAATACTAGTCCACACTTGTCATCTGCTTTCTTCTTCCAAACCTTGACATTTTCAGCAGTGGGGATCAAGTCTTAATTGTAATTCCTTAAGCGACAGTCTGCAGCTTTATGTACATAATTATGACAATTGTAACATTCTGGTTCACTGAATAATAGATCATAACAATTGTTATGCTCATAACTATTGTTGTGTTTCACCTGTGTCCTTCTCCCAGTCATCACATGATTTATGGTATGTGATTGTTTGTTGTCTGGATGTCTCAATCTTTGTTGTGGAAGATAGTTATTCGTTGAATATCTTGATTGTTCATATCTAAATCTTAAAGAACAGTTTATAGCTTTGTGACCAAAATTAGAGGAGAAAAACAATATCCATAGAAAAAACCTTTGTACCTTGAAAAAATCTGTCTTCTTTGAGGAGGTCGATTTCTTTCGTGTCGATAATCTTTCTGATCTACAAATTCGGTTCTGGTACTTTTTCTTTCATTCCTTCTTGGTGGTTGATTTTCTTTCTTTGTTTTTGCAGAGTAATTGTTGTCAATGTTTGAGGATTTGACAAACTTGATGGGTTCTGTATTACTTGGATGATCACTTTGATCCTTCTTCATATCTCAATCCATCTTTCAACTTTGGATTTCTTTGCTGATTTAGAATGGAGGTTAATCCTTCTGAGGCTTTAATACTTGGCAAATTTTGGTGATACAATCCCTTAAACTGTTGTTTTAGTATGTCTTCTATTTTCTTTGCCTTTTATAATTTCACTTTCAGCAGGGCAAAGTCTTCATCAGGTTGTTTACTGTCTTTCTCGAACTGTATCAGCAATTGTTTTTACTTTCTGCTCTTAATTCTGAGTCTGTCAATTTCTTCCAGTGCACTGATCAGTTCTCCTTCCATATCAACCACAGCTTCTTCATCATTATCATCACTGCCTATGCTTTTATTATCATAATCCTCTTTAGCCATAAGCATGAAGTCATTTGCCTTATCTTCACAGGAAGAGTCACTATCGGTGTCTTCTAAGGAATTGTCATTATTTGCAACCAAACTTTTCTTCTTATTATATTTCTTGTATTTGTACTTATTTTCATCATCAGAGTTCTGGTCCTTTTTCTGATGGGGACACTTAGATGCAAAATGACCTATCTTACCACAGTTAAATCATTTGAAGGGAAATTTCCCGTGATATTTTCCTGATCCTTTCTTTAACCTTCTCACAAATTTTGCCTCAATATCATCTAATTATGAATCAGTATTCTTGTCTTCTTTAAAAGATGCTTCTCTAGTACTGGATTTATCTTTGTTAATTCTCATTTCATATACAGTTAGAGTTCCTAGGAGTTGATCAATGGACAGAGTTTTAAGATCACTTAGTTCTTCTATTGCATAGACTTTTGAATTAAATTTATCAAGCAGCGATCTTAAATCTTCTGAACCAAAAATGGTTCTTCAATCTTCTCACCAAGACCCTTCATGGCATTTACAAGTTCTTCAATTCTTAAAAAATACTTGCTAATTGTTTCATCTTTAGTTGTTCAAATTTCAATCTATATGTTTGAAGTTTGGCACCTTTTAATTTCTCATTTCTTTCATAACTGCTAATAAGTTTATCCCACATTGCTTTGGCAGTTTCAAGATGCATCAGCTTTACAAACTCAGCTTCAGCAAGTCCATTCAAGATAGCATTCATTCCCTTAGCATTAAAACTAAACTCTAACTTATCATCCTTGGAGGCTAGCACAACAGGCTTTGTATATCCAGTCTCTACTACATCCCAAACATCAGCACCCAAGGCCATTAAGTATGTTCTCATTCTAATAATCCAGAAGGAAAAATTTGTTCCATCAAACAGAGGGGGCTTAGTAGTTGAAATCCCTTCATGACTCGTCATGTTTAAGCTTATAGATCTACCTTTGAATAAAAGGAACCTGCTCTGATACCAATTGTTGAAATTACTAAGACAACTGAGAGGGAGGGTGAATCAGTTGTTATTGTGCTTAAACAATTTTAAGTCTATTAATACATTCTTAATCTTTCTTCAAGTGATCATCAATATTATACTACATATGGACAATAAAATAATGAGCATCAGTGACACATAAGATATACACAGAGACAGATTTTCACGAGGAAACCCATAAAGGGAGAAAATCTCTTCTGCTTCGAAATAATAGGCAGTCTTTTAAGTTTTGTACATCATCTATAATTGAGCACCAACTCAATGTGAGGCTACAACCTTTGTTTTGCAAGTTGCAACTTGCTGAGAGCACCAACTCTCTGTTTTCTCTAGCACCCACTAGAAGGAAGCACCAACTCCCTGGTTTCTCTAGCACCAACTAGAAGGAAGCACCAACTCCCTGGTTTCTTTAGCATCAACTAGAAGGGAGCTACAACTCCATGTGTTCAAGCACCCACTTAAACCTCTGAGGACACCAGCCCTCCCTAGCACCTCCCAACCACCCTGAAATATGAATATGAAATACTGAAACCAATTACAGTGATATAGTGTTCAATAACAGCTTACCAGTCTCATCATTGTTCCGCAAGATTTTGCTACTCAGTCTTCCTCATTGTCTTCCAGCATGCATCCGTTGCCCATTCTATTCTTCTACCTTTTGTGCTCTGTGTGCCATTCCTATTCAATGCACCTTTTGTTTCCTATACATTCCAGTTGTTGCACCACTTCTTTACTTCCTCACACATGCATTACTTCACCTCAGCAACAACAACCTCATCACTTCTTTGTGTCGTGTTCTTATAGCTTCTGTGCACCTTGTGCATGCAATATGCACAATGCTTCTGCATCTCTTCACAGTGAGTGCTCTGTCTGATCATCATTACGACTTCTCAGCTTCTCTGGCAGTTTGCCCACGCGTTCAGCATCACTAGATGTCATGCTAAGATTCCTCAGCCTCTCTGGCAGTCGAGACTCTTTGTCTTCTCTGGCATAGTCGAGCTTATACTTTCTGCTTCAGTTGCAAACTTCAACGCTCATCCACTTGCCAGTCCCTCTAAGAATCGTCTTCATTCACTGGAATAAGCTTGGAGACCCTTCAGCTCCTCTGGCGATCACACAGAGGTCTCTTTGAATCCTTTGACAGAGACCATCAATGGTTTCCAGCAGTTAGACTGCGAGAAGAAACATTAGCCCTCCGATCGTGTCCAAAATCCCCTGCACCATTGGATTTACTTCATGTGATCTTGCATTTATTTCGCCAATTCGCATTTCGATATTTCGGGATCCCCATGGTAAAGATTTCGTTACTCTCCATGTCTCGATCCCTGAAACTCCGAAATGGAGCTTGTCTGAACTAGCTCCTCCTTTTCTCGTGACCACCGACGGTGACCACAGGCTGTGCCAAAAGGCACTTCATATTTCGCGAGTTTATAAACTTCATCGAGTCTGATCGACGGTTAAAATCTCCATATATCCGACGGTCCAGGTCTTATCACGATCTCGCATCTCGCGAGTTTCCACACCATGCTCTATTGACTCCAAGTCAACGAAATTCCAATCGCTTGCCACTTGTCCTATGATTCGACGGTCCAGATCAGATCTTGAATCAACGGCTCCAATCATATCGTGATTTCGGCATTCTTGTTGCAAAGTGTTTCGACACTCCAACTTTCGGTATCTGAAACCCCAAAATGGGGTTGGATCAACGGTCCACATCAAACCTTGATCTAACAACTCAGATCATTTCACAATTTCGGTATTTCGCGATTTCGGCATTCCTGTGGTATTGTTTCTTGACTCTCTAAGTCACGATTCGCGAAACCCCGAAATGGAGTCTTTGACAAGCTCTGATATTCTGCCACATGTCCCTCTTGGATCAACGGTCAAGATTTTATTGAGGCTTTGCATATCGCGATTTCGGGACTCCTGTAGTAGTAGTTCTTGACATCTCCATCTCATGATTTCCGAAATCCCGATAGCCAAAACTCCGAAATGGAGTTGAACCACCACTTTGATCTTGCACTTTAAAGAATGTGCAGGTTCTTCCTGATCCAACGATGGTCAGAACTTATGCTCAAATATGACGCCTGAGATCTGTCCTCCTCTTATGTGCGTTCTTCTTGTCTACAATCTGATCTGACGATCCTCCTTCTTTCGGGAATTTAAATGGGATCCAACGATCAATGACTCTTCTCCTCCCGAGCTTAGGCACTGCGTTTGACTCTGCGCTAAATCCTCCTGAGCTTACTTTGTCCTTGTTTTGCCTTCGTTGCATACTCTGATCTTGCCATCAGTGACAAGCACATACTGCCTGTAAAGCATGCCAAACATCCTCTGCACTATCTCTTCTGAGCTTATCGAGCTTGCTCTGCAGCGTCTTCCCAAAATACTTATGGTGTTCGTCTATTACATTCTTCCTGTACTCAAGCCATCATCGTTGTTGTACTTGCCATCAATGACAAACATACGTTGCTTGTAAAACATGCCAACATCTCCTCCTTGCCTCAGACTTGCACCTCCTTCTTGAGTGAGATAGTTGAGTGAGTGAGTGTACAAATGAGCAAGGCATCACTTAATTTATAGTCTTCAAGTCACTTTTTTTGGGGTCGACTTCTCTTCCTAGGATTATATTTTCACTTTAACTTTTCCTGTGGGCCAACATCTCTTCCTGGAAATTCTATTTCCACTTTATTCTTTTCCTGTGGGTCGACTTCTCTTCCGAGGTGTTCTTTAATTTTTCAATGGTCTTCCTTTGACTTCTAGAATTTTCTTCTTCTTTAAAAAAGGTTATCCAGGAGGGAATACCTCCCACTACTACCAAAACATCAACACAAACTGTGCGATAATAGTGTGGATAAATGATAATGGTTATGATATATTGAAACACTTACTTCCAAGAATTTATTGAGCTTTGTTTCTTCTGAGTTACATTTCATTCAAGCTCATTTGTCTTCTCTTATAATTAATTTGTATTATTTTCTAGAGAACATAGAGAAGTCAAAGTCAAACTGTCATAAGCCTTACTCATCCAAATACAACGATATGACCTAGTTTGACCGCATAAGAAAACCTTCCTTAGGTTAGAATCCCTAGTCTATAAGTGCAAAGGCAAGGCCATTGAGGTGACAGTGGGCGACATTCTTATTCGTTGCCCCGAGATCTTCCTCGCAAGGTGGGACTTTCCCTTGGCGAGAGTTTGAGCGGTAACAAGGCTCATAGGGCAAGCCTACTGTTGAGGAAAAGATATGAATTGATCTTACTCAAGCATATTCATACTTTACTTGGCTAAAGTAAAGTAGCCGAGAATATCACCCTATGTTTATAGCCAACAAAAATAACATCCTAACTCACAAGTATTAATTACAAGTGCTTAGGCTAGTCTTTTATTAACAAAAAAACTTGTTGGAAATTCACTTTTTATGCAATTTTCTGAATATATCAATTGCTGAAATAAATGTAAGAAATAGAAGTAAAGACACCAAGATGATAATCAGTACAATTGAGACATAAAGAAATCCTTTATTTCATTCCAATTCACCAAAGAGTCGTTTTCTTTACAAAATCTCATACAGAAATCTTGGACCAAAGTCAAACTTAGACATCCCCGATGGAACATACGAAAGGACCTCTGACAGAAAACCAAAACTGAACTCTAAAAGCTGGATCAGCTTGCCATAGATTGTTTCCCACTCGACTCTTAACAATATCCTTTATCAGTCATGAAAATTAATTCACAAACAGACAAGACTACACAGACTATCAAAGATAGATCAACACCTCTGAAAAACAAGTGTCTGAATGATATGATTCATCCCTAAATATTGTTGTCTACAATAAGACCCTGCTATCACAAAAGAGAATTAGGTTGTGATGAATATATGAATGAATGAAAACTGAACTATCTCAAAATAAACTCAAAGAGCAAACCTTAGCATGCCTCTTGCTTCTATCCTCCCCTTGTTCCCCCCTTTTCTTTTGCTTTTAACAAATTAGAATTGGTTGAAGTAGTTGAACCAACTCATTAGTTAAGCTAACTAAAGACTCAACTAACTTTAGTTAGGGGGAAAAAGTAATAATCATAATAGAGTCATAATTAAATAATAACTAGTAGGTGGGACCCCTTGTGACTCCCTTTAGTTCATAACAATCATAACAATTATAACATAATCATTAGTTAAGCAAACACATCTCCTTGTGCCTCCCTTCAACACATTTACTTTTGGCTCATGAAAATTTGAAAATATTTCAAAATAATACTCATATATCCAAAATAAAACATATTGTCCAAAATCCATGAAGTCAATTGTCATAAATGAATAGATAACATAAAATTCAAAATCCATATTTCCCAGTATGTGATGCAACCCTTCCTTGGTTGTTGTTGTCACCTCTTGATTTTCCTGAATTTGCCTTAGGCTGGGCAGAGCCTTTAGGCTTTATCTCACTGATCACATGGGAACAATCATCCCTCAAATGCATCCGTGAAGACACGGATTTTCCAGAGTCAACGGAGGGTGAAGAAGGGGCAGCAGTGGCTTTTCCTTTATCAAATGCATGGTGGGCATCAGTCTTCAATCTCTTGCTAGCATGGGAGTATTGCACTGGCAAGTGGTTGGGGGCATCTTGGACAATGGGGTTCAAAGGTGGAGGAGCAGGCAAGGTCAAGTTGGGCCAGCCACGATGTTGGGAGAATGTCGGGCGGACAATCTCCTGCCATCCATCATTTTCAGGGACCTCAGGTTGTAAGGATACATGAGGATGTACAGGGATATTGGGGGCTTCTGAGGCTTGGAAAGGGGGCCTTTCAAGCCTAGGTTGGACTATTCCCTGCACAAACAATCCAATTAAAGAATCTCGCATGAAACAATTAGCCAAGCTCTTCTGAATCAACATCAAAATGTATGGAGAACCTGGGCCTTCTTGAGCCTCAATTCCAGTTACCTCTTCCTCCGTTTCCTCGACCATGGCTTCCCTGACTGAAAAAACTCTTCCTGCATGTGTAATAGATTATCAAATAGTTTTTTAAATAACCATGTATGACAACTTTTAAAAATACAAAATAGATTTGGTTCAGAATGTATCAGGCTCATGCAATCCAATCCATACAAATTGTTTTAATGTTAAATCAATGAGCAGGGGGGTGAAAAAAGGGTTCAAGGATACATGAGGGGTTTGTAATTAACGAAAAAAAATGATATAATGAAAGGGGAGAAGAAATGGTCACTGCTCAATGACAAAAACAATTAATTGTAAAACAAGCTAATAAAACATCATTGTAATCCACCCAAAACACTGCCACTTTCATCTATCTCAACACAGAAATTTCCTTGGCTGTAATCAATTTCAGAACAAGGGGTGAAAGAAGGATATGGGATATGTGAAAGGTTTGTAATTAGGGGAAAGTGAAATCATGGAAGGGGAAGAAAATGATTATTGTTCATGAAATTAATCAAGCGATCCATAGAATATTCTGCAGTAAAACTAGATGTACCATCCAATCAACAATCATTTGACTAAATAACAATTCTTATAAATTTAGCTAGTTTATTGTTCGTTAATCAAACTTTAACACATTGCTATTGCAAAACAGTAAGTTTTCCATACGGTTTGTAAGAGACACTGTTCCCACAATCTGCATTTTATAACAACTTACGAACAGTCCCCATTTCCAATCTGTTACTATCAAAATCAACCACTGTCCAGGGATTTCTTCAATCCACGACTATACTTCCACAATCTTGTTTTCAAAATAACAACGAAGTCACTATTGTTGCAATATAACCCATCAAAATTTCAATGATATTCATTCTCATATATATGTGTAGTAAAAGATCAAATTTACACGCCTGAAAATGACAACTTATTATACAACCAACAGCCATCAATTAGACACAAACTATGCAAGAGTATTTTTTCCCATAAAATGTAGTTCTGCCCTCGTAAACAAACAATCCAATGTGACTTAAAAACTGAGCCACCTACCCAACATGATTTTTATCAACAGTGCCCAATTGTAATAAATAACGCACTCAAAACTCAGTGGGTATCACTGAGTATGAAAACAAGTCATCCATACTACACACAATGCGCAACTGAGAAAATCCCACTGTGTAACATTTCCAATAATCACACAGCAACATACGCCCACGATATAACTCAATACATCGTGTTGAGCTATCGATTTAGTCACCCATGATTGTTAGGCTGCGCGTACTTAGGCTTATTCGACCAACAACCAAAAATGCAGTAGATATATCCAGTCCAACAATTTATTTTGCAAAACATCATTTACAGGATGCGACATGTGTGAACAACACCAAGCCCTTGTAACCAATGACAGCCATCATTCAAATCACTATAAATGTCATTACTAGCCACTGCATATCAATCAACAATTTTCTACTGTGGGAGAAGATCGATCAACCGAACAAACTGTAGTAGCTATGCATACCCACGCAGCCAATCGAATCGGGGCAGAGGCCCTTCCAATAAAAATACTGAGTATTAATATGAGGGGAGTGACTGCGTTTTGTAAAAGTGCAATTGGCCACGAAGGGTTTGTCCTCGTCATCACAAAAGCAGTAA
Source organism: Picea engelmannii (assembly GCA_009831015.1). Classification (NCBI taxonomy): domain Eukaryota; kingdom Viridiplantae; phylum Streptophyta; class Pinopsida; order Pinales; family Pinaceae; genus Picea; species Picea engelmannii. The sequence continues at coordinate 1,073,282 of ML785858.1, forward strand.
CCAAATGCCGACTAACATGACTGATATGGGCCAACTGGGTAAGTCTTCCCTTTAGGTAACTAACCATACAATAACCTATAGCAACTTGATAAGCACGACAGTCTCCTCTATAACACTTCGAACTAGAGGATTAAGGTTTTATTCTATGGCCAACCCTCGGGAACGAAGCCAATTCCTCGTAATGGTGATACCTTCAAGGCCAATGATGTGCACAGAGAGGGCCATGACTCATTCGTGGCAGGTAACAAATTCGTGACAAGGGCCATAGCCGAAAAGGTAGGGCCCTAGTCTGGCCTGGGAAAAAGGTTTTTTTTAACACGCGCAGGGTATAACCCTCGTGCTCTTTAGTCAACAATCACAACACAGAGGTGAAGACAGGGTCGAGGAAGAACAGGGACCTCATTTCGTGACCCCTGGTGGTGTAATAAACCAATTCCAAAACAAGCTAACATACTGACGCAGGGAACCTCTGAACATTAAACCATGAAAACCAGAGACTGTACTAGTGACAATGCATGAAGAAAGCTATCCACGCAAGATAAACAAGAACTCTCCAACCAGACAGTAGTGGTAACAAAGAGTTATCGCCCAGGAAGACCAACAACTTCGACCCACTCAAAAATGCAAGAAGAACCATCCAATTTTTCATCCAAACACCAAAATTTCACACAATGCTATGCTTAGGAAAAACATAAACCCATACACCTGAGCCAATAATTATTTGATAACCAGAGCGAAGTCAAGAATGGCCAAAAAAAAAGGACATACCTGTTAATCGAGATCCTTAAGACAAGAGGTGGTCGAACGGTTCCACCCTGCTACACTTATGGAGCACAACCAAAGAAGCGAAATGAACAACCGTCGATTAGGGTGGCGGCCAACGAGAAGGATAAAGGTGACGTGCAGTAAATGCACGTCGCCTCCACCCACTTTACATTAACTCGTGAATACACACCAACAGGCCCTTCATTAAAACCATTAATTTAAAATCCGCGTTGGAACCCACATCAATTTCTTGCTAATTGCGCCATCCACATCATATGCCCCATTTTTAACTTAACCATATCGCATGTCAACTATACAATCTAAGAGATCATGTATAGAACCATCACTAACAGCGCGATCAACATCAACCTGTACCATAGCGTAATAACCATGCATATAGACTATATACCATATGTATATCGGCTGCCAATTCCATTAACCAATGCATAACCATTGCATTATCACCTTGCCAAGTGCGCCACCAACATTTCAACCATATGCATATTAAAAATA
>ML785858.1:1074676-1086885 GCA_009831015.1 Picea engelmannii
AATAAAATTCAACACAATTTCATAGCCATTTCCTTGTTAGCTAGGGTTCAATCAACAATCAACAAGTATTCTCATGCATATGGTATTTGCAGAACTAGATCCCTTTCTTGCATGTGTCATAGTATTTTTCCTTCCTCTAATTGTCTTTCATATGATTTCACTATCATGTTTGTTGTGTAGGTGCGAGAAGAATAAATACCATAAATGAATAGCAGGTTGCGCTAACATGTAGGAACAACATCTCAAAGCTTAACTCATATCAATGACAACAATATCCCGTCAACCATGTAAACCTTTGTATCACATCATCATAATATCAAAAATGAACAGATCTGATCTTCAAAAGTTCAAGAGGGTCCCACCTACTAGCATTATTTAGTCTTATATAATAATAGGCTTTAGCAGCACTTTGCGGGAAAAATTACGTTGACGTTTTCAATCGTCAACAAACTGGTGACTCCACAGGGAAATTTGTTTTCAACAGATTAGAACTCAGAACTCATGGTTTCACAGACCAAGAATAGCAATCTCGAGAATACGTAATTCGAATGATTATGCAACAGGGGGAAGTGAGCGGATTTAACGGAAATATGTCTGGGAATTTGGGAATAATTCATGGAAAGTGTTAAGTATGAGGGGTTTTACGACTGTATGCATGATCATCTGACTAGAGTATGCTCTTAGCTTTAAAAAGGAAAACTTATAGATTTTCTCTTATAATTTCAATGGACGAAGCACTGGTGAGAAGAACCAGGAAACAACCAAGTCCTTGTAAGACAACAGCGGAAATATGTAACAATTCAAGGTCCTTCAGAGGAGAGATCATAACAGTTGTGTCAGCTCGATTGTTATTGACTAACAACGCTTTTACAAGGGTGTCACTGTAGCAGACTTGATCCAACATTCTAACTTGACCAAACACTCAAAAATTGATAAAGATCAAAACTGTAACAGAAGTAATAATGCAAAGATTAAAACAGCAGCAGTAAAGACAAAAATAAAACGCAGCAAGAGAATAAAACTCAACTTAGAAAGAAGAAATTAAAGTGTTGTAAAGTAGATAAAGAAGCACAAAAAAACGAAAGCAAAGCTAAGTTACTAGTATACAGAGGAATCCAATCAGCAAAAAAACTTTTCACATTGGTCCCTCGCAATATTTCAAGTGAGAATTGTTAGTGCTGTGTGAAAACCATTGTCTCTGTAACTCCTCCAAAATTTATGAGTTAGTGTCTAAGACAAAAGTAATATGGAAATGACCCAACACTTGAAATTCTGACATAACTATCAGCCTTTGGACGCATACAATTAAATCATCAAGATAAACATGGAGACTGGCCAATTCATCGAAAGTTGTGTGTATAGGCCCCTTTGAGGCGATACTTGTATCAAATAAACCAGAAGGCAGGCAGTTGTAAGATATAGTATCGCAATTAGTAATAAAAGTGGTTTTGTGAATATTTGCCCCTTCTACCTTTATTTTATTCTAACCAAAAAAATTGTCAAGGGCTCCAAGTGTAACTCTACAACCTGTTGCAGAAACGTTTCCATGCTGAAAGGAAGGAAAGGATTTCTCATGATTGCTTGCCTGAAAGTTCGAAGACTAATGTCGGTTCTAGTATTATCAATGGTCTTCGAAGCAGGTTCCCATTTGGAAACCCATTTAGGGTGGACTAAAAAAACATTTCGGTCCTTGAGAAATTCCTTGACTCCCTATGAAAGGTTGCTCTCAGTGCAGAGTTAACAAGCCTTTGTTTTTGCCTAGCTGGTTTCATAATATGTTGAACAAGACCTGGATCAAAACCACGAAAATCCACATTAAACCAAGAAAAAACCTTTTGAAATCCACCAAGTAACTTAGCAGACTTCATCTCTTCTTTATCAGAACCCTGGACATTTATTTTAACGTTCGATGAAGATCCAGGTGTCCCAATGTTCACGAAGATGGCTTCAACCACCCTCAGTTGCAACTCCTCTTCCTTTTCTTTATTGCCTCCAACACTCAAAGAAAATAAACTCTCAAGAGGAGTCAAGCCCTCAGGAATCCTATTATTTTCTGTGTATATAATTTCGTCTTTCTTAAGAGGTTCATCTTGGGTGATAGCACAAATTCTCTCATTTCCAGAGAGGTCCTTCCAAGATCCTACATAGTCAATAATATATGAATGATCTAGAGATTGTAAAACGCAATCAGGCCAGCAAGGCAAGAGTTGTTGAGTAGGTGAGGTTGCAAAGACATCTAATCGATCAGCTATTGAATTCAACTCCTTCCTAACATGAGTGATGTTAAAAGATAGAAGGTTCGAGACAATAGTCCAAACAGTTTGGGAATATTGTTCCATTCGCTTGTCGCTAGGAGAGCAAGTCTTACGTACCAGGTCCACAACAAGCTCAGAATTTCCGAAAACTGAAAGGTGACCACAACCAAGATTAAGGGCATTACCAATGCCTGGAAACAAGGCTTCGAATTTAGCAGCATTGTTTGAACAAGCAAACTCCAACCTGTATGACAGATTGTGAATTTTCCCTGCAGGAGAAACCAAGATAATGCCAGCCCCGTTACCTTCACTAGAGCATGAACCATCAAAGTGCATATGCCATATATCATCATCTAAATCGATTTTTTCCAAAGGAATGTTATCTTCCTCGGTGAAGATGGAATACACTCCTAGGTCTTCTTCGATATAGTTTATGCTAGATTGCGAAACACTCTCTATGTAGGGCGAAATTCTTCCCTCTCTAAGGACTATGATATTCTTACCATTCCGAGGAACGGATAAATGTGTCACGTCGAGTGAGAGGTTTCCACCTGTTAGAGCTTGCCAATCTCTCCCCAAGATAATTGAATAATTGCTTACAGGCATATCAATCCCCTGAATGTTGAGGGTTGTCCTTATCTCAGGGTGAACGCATAAAACCAAGTTTACGTTTTTAATCTCGCCTATGGTTGTTTGTTGTAGACTATTATAGGAGAGCATGCTTCTAGCATTTTCATTTGTACAAGATAAGCCTAGCTCTTCCATAATAATCTTCGACATGACACTTGGGACTAAACCACCATCAATTAGGAACCAATGGGCGATTTTATCCATGATCTTTATAGAAATATAAAAAGGGGGATTTTTTACAAGGTATTTGAAGTTATGTACACCTACTTTATTTACAGAAGAATCCTCTTCGTTTACCTTTTCAAAAAGATTGGCCACAACGGAAGCTTTTCCTTTCATGAATTGTCTCAGATGCATCTGTTGTTCAGGGACGGCAACCATGTCTAGGAGGATGGAATCTACTTTGATGTTGGCCAATTGATTCAAGATATTGTATTTGGAAGAGGGGGGAGAGGGGGTGATTCCTTGACTCTCAGAAATTATAGGAACCTGGGGCGCGGCAGGGGTTGAAGATGAACTCAGGCTAGAAGAACTGCGGGAAGGGTCAAATTTTCCCTTGGGAGCATAGGCTTTGTTTCTAGTATTGATAACCATGACATCTTCTGGCTCGGAAAAATCTAGGACAGCGATAGTAGCTTCTGGTCTCTTACCAAAGATCTTGTCTCTGGCACTCTTCCTTACCTCACACGTGGTTTCTTCATGGTGTTCCTTGCAAAAGTTACACCAACTCCTAGGCAAGATAGCTTTGGGCTGAAAATTATTTTCAACCGGACTTCTGAAAGGAGGAGAAGAAGAGGATGAAGCTCCAGAGGTGAGAGGGGCGACAGTACCCTTCCGCTCAAATGCTATCATGCGATTGTTCATATCCTGTACTAGCTGTAAGAGAGAAGACATGTATGTATGTCTAACTGATTCTCCCTGAAGTAGATCGGTTCGTTCAAGTTTTTCTTCATACTTAGAGCAAGTATGCAGGGCAGAGTCAAGATTATCAATGGCCTTTTCCTCAAGCCTATGACGGTAAGGAGAAGGCAATGCATTGTAATAATGCATGAATGCGGCTTGGTTCTAGGGGCGGATTAGTTCGAGGATTTGATTGTACAATTTGGTGAAATGCAAGTTGAAAGACTTGATAGTCTCACCCTCTTTGTAGGTAACATTATTATATTCCCTTAACTTCTAAATTGGGCTTTTAGATTGCCCGTAAGTGGATCGGAACCAAAAAATTAGCTCCTCCCAAGTAGATAGGATCTTAGGCAGAAGATCCAAGAAATCAACTGCAGCCTTCCCTTCCAAGGAATTGACAAACAAGCGCATGCAGGTGTCATCGTCGTTAGCCCCTATGTTATGACAAGCATTAGAGAATGCCACTAAGTGTTCACTGGTACTGACAGTGTTATTCCCCGAAAACTTGGGCAAGTGCTCCTTAAACTTTGGAAGTGGACGAGTAGGAGGTGCTCCTTAAACATTGGAAGTGGACAAGTAGCAGGTGCTAGGTTAAGAGGAGCGGACACATGCCACGGCATAGTTGTGGCGTCTTCTTAGAACTAAAAAAGTCCATACTTTTTGATGACTTTGGTGGGGTTCTTAGTAGATTGGACCGGGATATGGTGGTTGTACAAGCTACCAATCACCGATGACGATGAAGATTGGGAAGATGGATCACTTCCAGTGCCACCAGAGCCACCACTAAATGCCATCTTGTGGATGATAGATGAGGGAAACAAAGATGAGTTGGATGAATAAGATAAAGTTATCTTTAGAGCACTTTGTCTGACAGATAACACAACATTTCTCCTTCCTATTTCAGCGATAGGACTAATTTAGGGTGACAAGCCTCTTCTTCTTCTAGAAGCACGAGAATCAAAGGACATGAAAGAAAGGCCTAAACTGAAGAAGCAAAATGTTACTGTTGATTTCTAGGATGTCTTCATCTAGCCTCCAATCGTTCTTGAGCACTAATATCTCGCTCAATTTCTTCCCAAGAATGGTTAAGTTAAGCACAAGTATTGGCAGTGTCTAGAATGGTGTTAAACAGATTTAAAGCAATGTTGGTCTGGTCTTGAATACCGAGCTCAATATTGGGTTGCCTTGCAATAGGAACAGTCATTAATAGAAAACAGTCAAAGAATCAAAATCAGAAAAGAAAGATGTATCAATGAGAATCAAGTATAAAATTTAACCAGGTAAATATCGAAAATCTCCCCAGTATGGTCGCCAAAATAAATGTTGAGGAAAAGATATGAATTGATCTTACTCAAGCATTTCCAGACTTTACTTGGATAAAGTAAAGTAGTCGGGAATATCACCCTATGTTTATAGCCAACACAAATAACATCTTAACTCACAAGTATTAATTACAACTGCTTAGGCTAGTCTTTTATTAACAAAAAAACTTGCTGGAAATTCACATTTTATGCAATTTTCTGAATATTTCAGTTGCTGAAATAAATGTAAGAAATAGAAGTAAAGACACCAATATGATAATCAATACAATTGAGACATAAAGAAATCATTTATTTCATTCCAATTCACCAAAGAGTCATTTTCTTTACAAAATCTCATACAGAAATCTTGGACCAAAGTCAAACTTAGACATCCTCGATGGAACATACAAAAGGACCTTTGACAGAATACCAAAACTGAACTCTAAAAGCTAGATCATCTTGCCACAAATTGTTGCCCACTCGACTCTGCACAATAGCCTTTATCAGTCATGAAAATTAATTCACAAATAGATAAAACTACGCAGACTATCAAAGATAGATCAACACCTCTGAAAAACAAGCGTCTGAATGATTTGATTCAGCCCTGAATATTGTTGTCTACAATAAGATCATGCTATCACAAAAGAGAACTAGGATGTGATGAATATATGAATGAATGAAAACTGAACTATCTCAACATAAACTCAAAGAGCAAACCTTAGCATGCCTCTTGCTTCTATCATCCTCTTATTCCCCCCTTTTCTTTTGCTTTTAACAAATTAGAATTGGTTGAAGTAGTTGAACCAACTCATTAGTTAAGTTAACTAAAGACTCAACTAACTTTAGTTAGGGGGGAAAAGTAATAATCATAATAGGGTCATAATTAAATAATAACTAGTAGGTGGGACCCCTTGTGACTCCCTTTAGTTCATAACAATCATAACAATCATAACATAACCATTAGTTAAGCAAACACACCTCCTTGTGCCTCCCTTCATATTTACTTTTGGCTCATGAAAATTTGAAAATATTTCAAAATAATACTCATATATCCAAAATAAAACATGTTGTCCAAAATCCATGAAGTCAACTGTCATAAATCAATAGATAAAATAAAATTCAAAAGCCATATTTCCCAGTCTGTGATGCAACCCTTCCTTGGTTGTTGTTGTCACCTCTTGATTTTCCCGAATTTGCCTTAGGCTGGGCAAAGCCTTTAGGCTTTATATCACTGATCACGTGGGAACAATCGTCTCTCAAATGCATCCGTGAAGACACAGATTTGTTAGAGTCAACAGAGGGTGAAGAAGGGGCTGCAGTGGTTTTTCCTTTATCAAATGCATGGTGGGCCTTAGTCTTCAATCTCTTGCTAGCATGGGAGGATTGCACTGGCGAGTGGTTGGGGGCATCTTAGATGATTCAAAGGTGGAGGAGCAGGCAAGGTCAAGTTGGGCCAGCCACGATGTTGGGAGACTGTCGGGTGGACAATCTCCTGCCATCCATCATTTTCAAGGACCTCGAGATCATTTTCAAGGACCTCAGGTTGCAAGGAGACATGAGGAGGTACAAGGATATCGGGGGCTTGTGGGGCTTGGAAATGAGGCCTTTCAGGCCTAGGTTGGACTACTCCCTGCCCAATCCAATTAAAGAATCTGGCATGAAGCAATTGGCCAAGCTCTTCTGAATCAGCAAAAAAATGTATGGAGAACCTGGGTCTTCTTGGGCCTCAATTCCAGTTACCTCTTCCTCTGTTTCCTCGGCCATGGCTTCCCCGACTGAAAAAACTCATCCTGCATGTGTAATCAATTAGCAAATAGTCTTTTAAATAACCATGCATGACAACTCTTAAAAATAAGAAATAGATTTGGCTCAGAATGTATAAGGCTCATGCAATCAAATCCATACAAATTGTTTTAATGCTAAATCAACAAGCAGGGGGGTGAAAAAAGGGTTCAGGGTTACATGAGGGGTTTGTAATTAGCGAAAAAAAAATGATATAATGAAAGGGGAGAAGAAATGGTCACTGATCAATGACAACAACAATTAACTGTAAAACAAGCTAATAAAACATCATTGTAATCCACCCAAAACACTGCCACTTTCATCTATCTCAACACAGAAATTCCCTTGGTTGTAATCAATTTCAGAATAGCAGGTGAAAGAAGGATATGGGATATGTGAAGGGTTTGTAATTAGCGAAAAGTGAAATCATGTAAGGGGAAGAAAACGATTATTGTTCATGAAATTAATCAAGCGATCCATAGAATATTCTGCAGTAAGACTAGATGTACCATCCAATCAACAATCATTTGACTAAATAACAATTCTTGTACATTTAGCTAGTTTATTGTTCGTTAATCAAAACTTTAACACAGTGCTATTGAAAAATAGTAAGTTTTCCATGCGGTTTGTAAGAGGCAGTGTTCCCACAATCTGCATTTTATAACAATTTACGAACAATCCCCATTTCCAATCTATTACTATCAAAATCAACCATTGTTCAGGCATTTCTTCAATCCACGACTATACTTCCACAGTCATGTTTTCAAAATAACAACAAAGTCACTATTGTTGCAATATAACCCATAAAAATTTGCAATGATATTCATTCTCATATATATGTGTAGTAAAAGATCAAATTTACACGCCTGAAAATGACAACTTATTATACAACCAACAACCATTAATTAGACACAAGCTATGCAGGGGTAGTTTTTCCCAGGAAATGTAGTTCTGCCCTCGTAAACAAACAATCCAATGTGACTTAAAAATTGAGCCACCTACCCAACACGATTTTTATCAACAGTGGCCAATTGGAATAAATAACACGCTCAAAACTTAGTGGGTATCACTGAGTATTAAAACAAGTCATCCATACTACACACAGTGCGCAACTGAGAAAATCACACGATGTAACATTTCCAATAATCACACAGCAACATATGCCCACGATATAACTCAGTACATCATGTTGAGCTATCGATTTAATCACCCATGATTGTCAGGTTGCACGTACTCAGGCTTATTCAACCAACAACCAAAAATGCATTAGATATATCCAGTCCAACAATTTATTTTGCAAAATATCATTTACAGGACGCGACATGTGTGAACAACGCCAAGCCCTTGTAACCAATGCCAACCATCATTCAAATCACCATAAGTGTCATTACTAGTGATTGCATATCAATCAACAATTTGCCACTGTGGGAGAAGATCGATCAACCGAACAAACTGTAGTGGCTATGCATACCAACGCAGCCAATCGAATCGGAGCAGAGGCCCTTCCAATAAAATATTGAGTATTAATATGAGGAGAGTGACTGCGTTCTGTAAAAATGCAATTGGCCATGAAGGATTTGTCCTCATCATCACAAAAGCAGTAACCAAATGCCAACTAACATGACTGATATGGGCCAACTGGGTAAGTCTACCCTTTAGGTAACTAACCATACAATAACCTGTAGCAACTTGATAAGAACGACAGTCTCCTCTATAACACTCCGGACTGGAGGATTAAGGTTTTATTCTGTGGCCAACCTCGGGGAACAGAGCTAATTCCTCGTAATGGTGAGACTTTCGAGGCCAGTGATGCACACAAAGAGCACCATGACTCATTCGTGGTAGGTAACAAATTCGTGATATAGGCCATAGCTGAAAAGGTAGGGCCCTAGTCTGGCCTGGGAAAAAGGTTCCTTTTTAACACGCACACGGTATAACCCTCGTGCTCTTTGGTCAACAATCACAACACAGAGGTGAAGACAGGGTCAAAGAAGAACAGGGACCTCATTTCATGACCCCTGGTGGTGTAATCAACCAATTCTGAAATGAACTAGCATACCGACGCAGAGAACCTCCGAACATTAAACCATGAAAACTAGAGACTGTACTAGTGACAGTGTGTGAAGAAAGCTATCCACGCAAGCTAAAAAAGAACCCTCCAACCAGACAACAGTGGTAACAAAGAGCTATCGCCCAAGAAGACCAACAACTTCGACCCACTCAAAAAAGCAAGAAGAACCATCCAATTTTTTATTCAAACACAAAAATTTCACACAGTTGCTATGCTTAGGAAAAACATAAACCCATACACCTAAGCCAATAATTATTTCATAACCAGAGCGAAGTCAAGAATGGCCAAAAAAACGGACATACTTGTTAATCGAGATCCTTAAGATGAGAGGTGGCCGAACGGTTCCACCCTACTACACTTTCGGAGCACAACCAAAGCAACAAAACGAACAACAGTGGATTAGGGTGGCGGCCAACGGGAAGGGTAAAGGTGACGTGCAATAAATTCACATCGCCTCCACCCACATTACATTAACTCGTGAGTACATACCAACAGGCCCTTCATTAAAACCATTAATTTAAAATCCGCGTTGGAACCCACATCAATTTCTTGTTAATTGCGCCATCCACATCATATGTCCCATTTCTAAATTAACCATATCGCATGTCAACTATACAATCTAAGAGATCATGTATAGAACCATCACTAACAGCGCGATCAACATCAACCTGTACCATAGCGTAATCACCATGCATATAGACTATATACCATATGTATATCGGCTACCAATTCCATTAACCAATGCATAACCATTGCATTATCACTTTGCCAAATGTGCCACCAACATTTCAACAATATGCATATTAAAAATAAAATTCAACACAATTTCATATCCATTTCCTTGTTAGCTAGGGTTCAATCAACAATCAACAAGTATTCTCATGCATATAGTATTTGCAGAACTAGATCCCTTTCTTGCATGTGTCATAGTATTTTGCCTTCCTCTAATTGTCTTTCATATCATTTCACTAACATGTTTGTTGTGCAGGTGCGAGAAGAATAAATACCATAAATGAATAGAAGGTTGCACTAACATGTAGGAACAGCATCTCAAAGCTTAACTCATATCAAAGACAACAATATCCCGTCAACCATGTAAACCTTTGTAGCACATCATCATAACAAAATGAATAGATCTGATCTTCAAAAGTTCAAGGGGGTCCCACCTACTAGCATTATTTAGTCTTGTATAATAATAGGCTTTAGCAACACTTTGTGGGAAAAATTACGTTGATGTTTTCAGTCGTTAACACCTACCTCAACCTACTCGAATATCATAGAAGGCAAAGGAGGAAAGAAGAGCAAAAGGACTATGCTTTGGTTGTAATAGCAAATGGTCAAAAGGGCATAAATGTCAAGAAATAAAATTGTTCACCTTGGAGAATGATGATGAAGAGGAAATGGAGGCATCTGTACAAATGGATAAGGGAGAACTTGTGAACTTAAAAGAGCAGGGAAAAGATGTAGAAATTTTGCACAATAGTAACTGATCAGGGGATCAAATTTTGCTCAAAAATTCAAAGTGCTTGGAATCGCTTCAAATCGAACGAGAGCATAGGCCTCGTCATTACGAACCCAACGCAACTCGTCTGGGTTCAAACGGACGTCAGGAGCAAGAGATATCGCGTTCTGTTCAAAATGACAAATAGGCAAAAAAAATGGGGTGCTGACTGTACAGTCCGTACGGACGCTGACGTGGCAGGCCGTACGACACATGGCAGACAGTTATTTTCACAGTTGGCAGGTGACATGGTTTGTTTGTAGCGAATGGAATGGCGACACGTGGCCCAATCAATGACTGCCACGTGTCCCCTATTTATTGGTTTAAAATTTATTTGGAGTCCACCGGAATCAACCCCGTGACCTCCACCCGCATGCAAAGCTTTGGCAAAGACCACCAACCAATGCACCACCATAGTGTTTCTTAACACTATATGGTGTGGATTTTATTTGAATTGAAATGTTGTATGTTTGGGCAGGGGGTCGGGCTGGGGCCTAGCCTCAGCCCGTGGTTATGTTGTATTGTAATATCACCACAGGCGCGGGTATGTGTTTTAGCATGGCCCTTTTAATATAGCCTGCGGTCACATATTTGTTGCTATACGACCATTGACGCGCGTGCGGGTATGCGTTGGTTTGAATTCGGTTCAAACGGTTATGGCCCTTACTTTTAAACACGCGGTCACATGGGTCATATGACCTTGCCCTTGACGGTTAGGGGCTAGGATCGCCCATAATCGTCCTACAGTTTGCACGGTTCGCGCGGTTGCGTCCGGTGCTAAGTTTTTACGCTTAAATATGCGTGTGGGCTAGGTTGAGCCAACAAGGGTGCGTTTTGTAGATGCAGAGACAGCAAGCTTGAAGGGGGGACTTCCACGAAGCCTATCTTCTTCAATTTTTTGCCAAACGAGGTGCCGAAAAAGCCCAGCTAGGGGTTTTTGGACGTTCTGAAGCCATTGGATCAGTCTATTTGGCATTTTGAACATTGTAAAGCACATTTTTTAGCACTTTGAGCAAATAATACAAATGATCCATTGGAAGCTGGACTAGGAGATATAGCCCAAGAGAGGGGTGAACTCCTTTATCATTTGTTGTGTTATGTGTTTTATGTTCACTGATTATGTTGTTGTTTATATGCATCTTGAATGAGTAAATCCTTTTAAAGTTGTGTTGCAAAGTTGATCCATTTTCATTTTAACACGTAAAATTTTAACTTGCAAATATTTTCAAGAATACAAGTCTTCTTCATTTTTAAATCAAGTTGGTATCAGAGCATTGGTTTTTGAAGACTTGATTATTCTAATGCTCACAAGGTTGAAACTCACAAGAGGAGAAGGTCAACTTGTAGAGCCAAGTTCTCATCCTTCAAGGAGGAAGCTTATATCATCACCGCAAGTTTCAAGGAGGCATTCACCAAGTATGGCTCATGAAGAGAGTCATGAACATGTTCCTGCAGAAGATGAAGATCTCAGAAAGGTTGTCATGGAAATGAGAGAGATGATGAAGATCTTGATGGAAATGAATACAAGGTTGCAAGGTGAAGGCTCCAACCCTTCAAAGCATAAGGGAGACAATGGTGATAAAACTCCAAATGGAAATGGAGGGAATGGTGCTTCTCCACCAGCCTCTCCTCCATCTTCTTCTTCTTCTTCTTCTTCTACCAATTCAAGACCTCTTCTGAACTCTCCAAAGGGACATGGTAAAACTCCTTCACAAATTCCTTCATTAAAGCTTGATATTAAATTCGAATTGCCAATGTACAATGGA
>ML785858.1:1090642-1121793 GCA_009831015.1 Picea engelmannii
TCCTTTGATTGATGATCAAGGAGAGCATGTTCAGATTCCTTCTATAGATGATTTTTCCCCAGAATATCTTACAGAACTGCATGAAGACACCATCCTTGACAGGAGAATGCGAACTTCAAAACAAGGAAATGTGGAGTATCTTCAAGTTGGTCTTAAAGGTACAAATCCAAGCAAAGCCAAGTGGATTGAGGTTGGAAGAGTGAGGGAACTATACCCTCATCTTTAGATAGACTGAAAATAGTCTTTTGGAGGTCCAAAAGCTTTCCAATGGGGAGGTGTGATCAGGGGATCAAATTTTGCTCAAAAATTCAAAGTGCTCGGAATCACTTCAAATCGAACGGGAGCGTAGGCCTTGTCGTTACGAACCCAACGCAACTCGTTTGGGTTCAAACGGACGTCGGGAGTGAGAGATATCGCGTTCTGTTCAAAATGACAAACAGGGAAAAACAAAGGGGGTGCTAACTGTATAGTCCATACAGTCCGTATAGATGCTGACGTGGCAAGTCATACAACACGTGGCAGGCAACTATTTGCACAGTTGGCAGGTGACATGGTTTGTTTGCAACGAATGGAATGGTGACACGTGGCCCAATCAATGGCCACCACATGTCCCCTATTTATTGGTTTATAATTTATTTGGAGTCCACCGGAATCGACCCCGTGACCTCCACCCGCATGCAAAGCTTTGGCAAAGACCACCAACCAATGCGCCACCATAGTGTTTCTTAACACTATATGGTGCGGATTTTATTTGAATTGAAATGTTGTATGTTTGGGCGGGGGGTCGCGCTGGGGCCTAGCCCCAGCCCGTGGTTATGTTGTATTGTAATATGACCACAGGTGCGGGTATGTGTTTTAACATGGCCCTTTTAATATAGCCCGCGGTCACATATTTGTTGCTATATGACCATTGACGCGCATGCGGGTATGAGTTGGTTTGAATTCGGTTCAAACGATTATGGCCCTTATTTTTAAACGCGCGGTCACATGGGTCATATGACCTTGCCCTTGACGATTAGGGGCTAGGAGCGCCCATAACCATCCTACAGTTTGCACGGTTCGCGCGGTTGCGTCCTGTGCTAAGTTTTTACGCTTAAATATTCGTTTGGGCTAGGTTGAGCCAACAAGGGTGCGTTTTGTAGATGCAGAGACAACAAGCTTGAAGGGGGGACTTCCAGGAAGCCTATCTTCTTCAATTTTTGGCCAAACGAGGTGTCGAAAAAGGCCAGCTAGGGGTTTTTGGACGTTCTGAAGCCATTGGAGCAGTCTATTTGGCATTTTGAGCATTGTAAAGCACATTTTTGAGCACTTTGAACAAATAATACAAATGATCCATTGGAAGCTGGACCAAGAGATGTAGCCCAAGAGAGGGGTGAACTCCTTTATCATTTGTTGTGTTATGTGTTTTTTGTTCACTGATTATGTTGTTGTTTATATGCATCTTGAATGAGTAAATCCTTTTAAAGTTGTGTTGCAAAGTTGATCCATTTGCATTTTAACACATAAAATTTTAACTTGCAAATATTTTCAAGAATACAAGTCTTCTTCATTTTTAGATCAGTAACAGGGGTGAAATATTTGTTTATGCATTTAATAGTTTTGTCAGCGCCTCAAACCCTTAAGATTTTCAGATACATTAAGAAGCAAAAATTCATGGTGCTTATTGACTCAAGTAGTACACATAACTTCATTGATAAAATATTAGTAGAGAGTCTCAATAGTTTTGTGTATCCAGTAACAAATTTTCAAGTTTTGGTTGCTAATGGCAGGAGTATTGATTGTGTAGGAAAATGCCATGACATTAAACTTAGTATGGGAGAATAGAACTTAGAAATCCTAATGTATGCCATTACCATTGGAGGAGTAGATGTTGTTTTGGGGATTCAAAGGTTGAGAACATTAGATATAGTCTCTACAAACTATAAGAAATTCTTCATAAGATTTGAATTGGAAGGATATCAATATGAACTCAAGGGGTTAAGATCTACACCTCGGGTCATCAACTCTCATAGAATGGAAAAGCTCCTAAAAAATTGTAGTAGGGGCGTTTTGGTTAGACTTCATTCTATGGAAGTAAAGCAAGAAATGAAAATATTCCAAATGAATTAAAATGCACCTTGGAAAAACACCATAGGGTCTTCCAAGAATTCCTAAAGGGATACCTACATCTAGAAACCATGAACATCAAATTGAACTAATACTTGGAAGTACTCCTCCTAATAAAAGGCCTTGTAGATATCTTCATCAACAAAAGGGGGAGATTGAGAAAATGGTACAAGACATGCTGGATTTAGGTATTATTCAACCAAGCAAGAGTTCATTTTCAGCTCCAGTAGTTATGGTGAGGAAAAAAGATAATTCTTGAAGGATGTGTCCTGATTATAGAGATTTAAACAAAATCACCATCAAGAATAAATTCCCTATTCCAAATATTGATGCGTTGTTAGATGATCTTTATGAAATGTCTAATTTTACAAAGTTAGATCTTAAATCAGGATACCACCAAATCATATTAATAAAATAAGACATTCCCAATACAACTTTTAGAACACATGAAGGGCACTATGAGTTCTTCGTCATGCCTTTTGGGTTGACGAATGCTCCTTTTACTTTCAAAGCCTTCTGAACAATTTTTTTCAGCCCCAACTTTGAAAGTTTATGTTGGTTTTCTTTGATGATATACTTATCTATAGAAAATCATGAGAAGACCACAATAAACATGTGGATAAAGTCCTACAAATTCTCGAGAACAATCAATTGTTTGTAAAATGATCCAAATGTGCTTTTGGGAAACAAGAAGTATTTGAGTCATATTGTTTCAAGGGAAGGGGTTAAGGTGGACCCTCAAAAGATCCAATCTATTACAAAATGGCCTATTCCTAAGAACATCAAAAGTCTTAGAGGATTTTTGGGTCTTATAGGATATTATCGAAAATTTGTTAAGAATTATGCACACATTGTAGGTCCACTCACATCTCTCTTGAAGAAACACTCATTTATATGGAAGGAAGAGATTGCCTTGGCATTCTCACTTTTAAAGGATGTCATGTCTTCTACACTAGTATTGTCAAAACCTGATTTTGGTAAGACATTCACAATCGAATGTTATGTATCAGGACAAGGAATTGGACCAGTATTGATGTAAGTAGGGATACCATTGACCTTTGAAAGTAAACAATTCAAGGGAGATAACTAGTGAAATCTACATATGAAAAAGCAATGGCACAAATTTTGCACAGTAAAAATGGCAACAATATACCATTGGGAGACATTTTAAAGTCAAGACAGGCCATGATATCATAAAGTACTTTTTGGAGCAAAGATTGTCATCAGAAGAGCAACAAAAACTGGTAGAAAAATGCAAGGGTTTGATTTTGAAATAATCTACAAAAACAGGAAGGACAAAGTGGTAGTAGATGCCCTTTCTAGAATAGAAGAAGCCTCGATTGTATATTCCATTACACCTTACATCCCTACGTGGTTGGAAGACGTTCACCAGGAATGGCAAAATGACAATAGTATTAGACAGAAAATACAATGTATAAAGGAAGGGATGAAACCTATGGAACATTGGGAGTGGAAGAGAGATATCCTTTGGTACAAGGGTAGAATATTTTTATGCTCTCAATCAAAGTTGAAGAAACAAATATTAAGAGAATTTTGTGACTCTCCGATGGCAAAACATTAAAGGTTCCTTAAAACATATCAAAGGATTAAAAAAATATTTTGGGGGGGAAGGAATTGTTATCCCCCACTTTTAGGGATAACTAAGGAGATTATGTCTCGAGGCCCACGGGTCCTAGACATGGAGTACCGAGAGCTAGATCGACTTGAGCATGGCCCTGAAGGGCCCATCTTTTCTTCCTTTCAGCGCCTCCACTTTGTCAGCAGCAGCAGCATCCATCACCTCAGCTTGGTCCTGTAGCAGAGATGGATCTTGCTCCATGAGGTAATGAGTCCAGGTATCATGGTATGTGTCACTCTGATCCTCAAAACCTTTGAATATGTGCATTTAGTTCTTTTTGTTTCTAACGAGTGCTTGGATCTTATACTTATCCACTTGACCATGTCTGGGGAGAATGACAGGATGCCCTAGTAAGCGTGTGCCCACAAGTTTTGAGTTGCCACTGGGGGGATTTCTAAAAAGTCATTGTCTGCTCCCATCACACTTACCACTTTCCATCTTACTTCCCGTTCATCCATCCCATTACATTGGTTTGGGCATTGGGTTGGAAAATCATTTAAGGGTTGCACCTTGCCTTGTGGGAAGAAGGGGCTAAAGGCCAAGAAAGTAAAAGCAGTTGGCAAAAGATAAAAGCATAAAAATAAAACATCGAGATGCTTCGCCCAGGGATCCCTGAGAAAGCAGTAAAAATATTCTTAGCAAGAAACAAGAGGGACCCATAAAAATAATAAAACAAGACCTAGTCAGAGGATAGGGGGTCTCATCACGAGCCAGCCTATTAGGTCCATGCGCATCTAGCGGTATGACACTACTAGTAGCTGGCTACCACACCAGGGTAGTGGCTCTTGGTTGCATAGCCAAGAGAAAGGGGGTCTCATCACGAGCCAACCTTCTCATTTCAGTGAAAGTGTTTGTGGGTAACATTGTCACCACTGGTCACCACGCCCGGGCAGTGTCCCCTGATTAGCTTCTTGAAAGAAAAAGCAATAAAGAAATAAGAATAAAAGGCATGAATGGGCTTGGAAACATTTGCATCCAAGACAAATGCAGCTCGTCTTCTACAAAGGCACCCACAGGTAAGCCTTGCATTTCCCTTCTATCACTACACCCCTTGTCAGGACATCCCTTATCCACCTCATCCATTAACATGACTTGGATTTGATCTCTTCTCGAAACATCCATTTTCCAGTGGGAACTAGCCCAATAGGACGCCCTGTCACTTCCTCCAAACTTGCCTTGCAGATTTGTATAATGTCTTTGAGCACTTGACTGGGTAAAAGGGGTTTTATGCACATGTTTAATAAAATTGATGATTGGGTGTGATTGACATTGCTATGATCCCTGTGACTTATGAGCCCATGGAGGGCGTAGTTGTTGATGTGAAGAATCATACCGACAGACAGGTACCATATTGGACAGGTACACATGGGGAGATGATTATTTAAGACCTCCATGGGGTTGAAGAGCCCACCAGATGGATTTTGAGACCCCAATAGGGGGCAGAGACATGACAGAGGGGTTTGCACCAGAGAAGAGGAGGACGTTCCACAGAGGCAGCATGGCAAAGCCTTACCCAGGGGGGTTGTGCCCTCTTCACTGGAGTGTTGGCCTTGGAAGGCCCATGACGTCACCCAGGATGCCCATGACATCATCCATCATTATGGACGTTTTGGGGAGGCAGTTATGGCAGTTGTGGCACGTGTGCCAACTTGGAGAGGCCCAAGGAGGGCTAACGTTTTACTCTAGGAGGCCAATGTTTCCCTAGATAGGGATAACGTCACCCTAGAAAGGGCATGACGTCTTTACTTTTGCTTGATTAGGGTTTAATTTATGACATTTAATGTAAAACAATATTATTTGGTATTTTGGCCTTGTCGGCCTTTTGGTGACCTAAATTTTATTAAAGTCACTTGGTGTTGTATAAGTAGAGAGCTAAAACTCTCATTTTGACATCATCTTTCTCTCACTCTTGGTGAGGTCTGAAATTTGCACCCTCCCTTAGGGTTTTGGCTGAAATTTTGATGCGCACTTATTGAAGGAGGTTTTTTCTTGGCTATTTTGGCATTTTCTTGGTGGAAGGTTTACAACTAGGGTTTTGCTATGTGAATGCTTGGTGGATGTAAGTGAATTTCTACAAATCCTTCTTTATTGAATGGTTATGGTATTTTTTAATTTCATTTTGTTATTATAATTTGTTGGATTAAACCCTAGGGGACAAGCACATGTTGGTGTCCTTATTTCATGTACCTACTAAGTTATGCTAGGAGCCATCTATTTTGTTGAAGATTGATTATAAAACATTGCCATAGCAACACTCTACCTTTTACTCTTCAAGCTAGTCATTTTTATCTTGTCATCGAGCTAAAGAAGGAGGAAAACGCACAAAGGCCTAGGGTTTCTACACCTTAGTGAGTCGTTTTCCCCTAGGGTTTGATTGATGAAGCATTGCTTTAGCAACACCTCATCATTAAACTCTCTTGTCTTTATCCCTATCACTATCATTTCATCCGTTCAACTTTTGTAGCATTTTTTGACTCAATTTACCCTAATAGCGCATTGATCTAGACCTTCTATATTTCAATACCTTGATCATACACACATCCAATACTTTGAACAACTACTAATCCTTCTAACCCTAGCTTAGACTAATATTTACTAACCCTATTGCTGCCATCATCTATTTGTGCTATAAACATATCCAGGTAGCATTTATTGTGTCTATAAAGCAATTGAATGATTGGCTAAGGCGTTGCTTCTAGTATTGTTACATTGATGATAAATTGTCATTGATAATTGTGAAGCTTCTTTAGCCTTTATTGCAGAGTGATATATTGTAATCATTTGCTAGTTTACATCGTTGATTGTGCTTCATAAATATTATTGATCAATTGCTTTATATCAAAATGTCTTGGATTATATGAAGTGCTAACCAGCAAGTGATCTTGCACATGTATAGTTTTTTTGTTGCTTTGTCTCGGGCAGGTACACTTATGGTTCCTTTTATCTTTATTGGCTATTAAGCCGGACTTTTTGATCGGTGGTGACTTGTGAGGGGGATAACTTTACTCAGCCTTTTAAACCTTTGCCTTCTCAAAACCCCAGGTCACCGGGGACGTCTCCCCTGGGCCTGCCCCCTAAACAGAAAGAGCTATCCTATTGAGGTGACAGTGGTAGGATAGTCTCAATTTCATCGGTTTTCCCTTCTTCCATCCATCTTTTGCTACAACTACTAACTGTGCAATAACATTTTGGTGTCGTTGTCAGGGAACACTGAGTCAATTCTCCTCAAGACGACACTTTTCTGTAAGCCTTTCCTCAAGAGCCTTTATCTTAGAACTTACCTGGCGAGTCCACTAGGGGTGTTTCCCTTATCCTTTTGACAATTTCAAGCAAATTATCTAGCGACTCCACAAACCACAAGGAGGTACAATAACCCTCCTCAATACTTCAGAAGAAAGCCTCCCCAAAACTCTCCTATAGTAAAATCACTTTTCGGAGGAAGTCTTCCTTTAAACACAATGTCTAGGACAGCAGCTCAGACCAATGCACCGAACCCAACCAATAACCAAAGACAATGGTCATCCAGTCTCTTCAAACCGTTAGACATGTCAGCTATACCAGGCTACCCTAGGCAAATGCCGCCCAAGTATGAGAAGTGGTTGCCTAAGTTTATCAGTACTGATGCAATCAGTGCCGAAGAGCATATGAGCAATTTTTTGGGCGTTTTTTCAGCTTCACCTCGTTAGTGATGATGTTGAAGACCTAGTCATGAAATTGTTTTATGCTACCTTCCTTGATGCTTCAAGGTGTTGGTACCATAGTCTTCCTGATGCCAATATTAAAACCATGGACAAGCTAGAAGAAGACTTTCTCAAAAGATGGAGTATCAAGGAAGACACCAACATGCTTCTAACTAGGTTGAATTCCCTTTGGAAACATGAGAATGAGTCCATTCAAGAGTTCCACACTAGGTTTGAAACCATGTTGCAGAAGATCCATGTGAGCCATCATCCAACCGACAATTTCCTCGTCTACATCTACACCAAAGCTTTCACGGGTCAATTAGAGTATCTCGTCGGGGATAAAAACCCCCAAACAATCCAAGAAGCTCAAGAATTGGCTACAAAGATTGAAGGCAACCTCTACTCATCTAAGATTGAGCCTTTCTCAAACCCAAGGGGGAAAATGGACACTAAACCTAAGACAGTCCACAATACTGAGACTACTTTGGACCTTTGCACCCGCATGGAAAAATTACAAGCTACCATGGATGGCATGATAAAAAATCAAGAGCTAATGATGAATAGGATTGTCAACCTGGAAAGAGCCCAGAAACAAACACCAACGGTCCCTTACAAAGGCCAATTCCAAAGGGGGAACCAATTTTATAAACCAAAGAATGATCAAAAGGTCCCTAACACCCTAGCCCCTGCAAATGTCATGGATGAAAATCCTTGGTGTTTGCAGTGTAGTGAAGCACATTGGGAACATGAGTGTCCTTACAACAATGGAGGCCATGAACAAGTGAGCAATGTAGGTCATGTTATAGAAGGCCCCTAGATTTGCCTAAACATCACTCCTAAGAGCATCGAGAAGGTATAAAGGAAGCAGCCATGAGCGCTAGAATGGAAGTAATAAACAACTTGGATCATGAATCAAAGGAGAAGTTGAAAAAACAAGAATTTCAGGTGTATAGACGGAAGAAGCTAAACCAGCCTATCTCTACTATTCCTACAGTAACTCAAACGAAACTTCCACCCTTGGATATCCTCCTCCCTAAAGCTTCCAAAACGGAGAGGGTGGACTTAAAATTTGACTTCGAAGGGGCACTATCCAAGATGCACGTGACCATCCCTCTGAGAGAAGTCATCAAGGTACCATCTGTTAAAGAACGATTTGACAACTTTTTCAAAGGATCAGATGGACCTATGGACCCTCCTATTATGTTACAAGATGATCACTTTAGGGTCCAGTATGATGAACATCCTCCCTTTTTCATGACCTTGATAATGAATGATAAGAGCCTCAACAATTGCATGTCATATTTAGGGGTTGGTGCTAACATGATGTCACTCAGGGTCATGCAACAATTGGGCTTGAAAGTCACACGACCTTACAGGAACGTGTGTGGTTTTGAGTCTAGAGCCATACCCACACATGGGGTAATTCAAAATGTGGAAGTTTGCCTCAAAGAATACCCTGAGAAAGTAGTCCACATTGACATAGTGGTAGTAGACGTCTCAGATGTGTGGGGGATGTTGTTGTCTAGGAAGTTTGCCTCAATGTTGGGTGGTACCCTTGAGATGGACCTCACTTATGTGAATATAGCTTTGAAAAATGGAACCATAGGTCGTCTCCCGAATATACCAATGACCAGAACACATGTGCAAGAAGCTAGTGATCCCATCAAAGATGAAAAAGCGCATGAACAAATCATGGAAAGTCTTCCTAGATTTTCTCCTAATGATATGCCTTTTGCAACAGAGGAAGGCTTTGATCAGATTCAATGGCCCAAGAATGAAGAATACCAGCAACTCCTAGATAAATATAAAGACAAGGAAGTTGGGACTATGAAATTACTAAAGACAGGAGAAAGTGATATAATGATTCGACCTTCCCAGCAGGAAGTCTTTATAGTAGAATCTTACCCCCCTCCCTCTGCACAATACACCAGGGTTGTTCAGAAAACAACCAAGTTCAAAATCAGAGAATACAAGGAAGGGGATGTAGTATGGATGTGGGATACCAAGAAAGGAGAGCCAACTAATGTCAAAGGAAGTACTCAATTTTGGCTCGAGCCTTTCAAAGTTGAAAGAAAATCAGTTGACGACTCTTATTACTTGTCCACTTTGGAAGGAAGAAGGTGCCCATTAGCAGTCAACGAGCTCCTCCTCAAACCCCATCAAGGTGGGGGGACTTGACTTCACAAGTAAGTAGGTATGCATTTGCATTCATTGTATATACCATTGCATTGCATACTAGAGTAGTTTGTTTTCACACTTGTACATATGATTGCTTTCGTTTTTGTTTTATATATATATGAGTTGGGGGTGATATCACCACCCCAAATGATTACTAATAGTTTCTATTGAGATCAAGCAGGTTACAGGTTATGCCAGATATGTTGAGGTTCTCATGTGCTCTACGGTGAGCACATGTCCCCAAGTTGGAGCCAGATGTTATCCCCCACTTTTAGGGATAATTAAGGGGATTATGTCTCGAGGCTCACAGGTCTTAGACATGGAGTACCGAAAACCAGATCGACTTGAGCATGGCCCTGGAGGGCCCATATTTTCTTCCTTTTAGCTCCTCCACTTTGTCAATAGCAGCAACATCCATCACCTCGACTTGGTCCTGTAGCAGAGATGGATCTTACTCCATGAGGTAATGAGTCTGGGTATCATGGTATGTGTCACTTTGATCCTCAAAACCTTTGAATATGTGCATTTAGTTCTTTTTGTTTCTAACGGGTGCTTGGATCTTATACGTATACACTTGACCATGTCTGGGGGGAATGAGAGGATGCCCTAGTAAGCTTGTTCCCATGGGTTTTGAGTTGCCACTGGGGGGATTTCTAAAAATTCATCGTCCGCTCCCGTCATACTTACCACTTTCCATCTTACTTCCCGCTCATCCATCCCATTACATTGGTCTGGGCATTGGGTTGGAAAATCATTTAAGGGTTGCACCTTGCCTTGTGGGAAGAAGGGGCTAAAGGCCCAGAAGGTAAAAGCAGCTAGCAAAAGATAAAAGCATAAAAATAAAACCTCGAGATGCTTCACCCAGGGATCCGCGAGAAAGCAGTAAAAAGTTTCTCAACAAGAAACAAGAGGGACCCATAAAAATAATAAAACAAGACCTAGTCAGAGGATAGGGGCTCTCATCACGAGCCAGCCTATTAGGTCCATGGGCATCTAGCTGTATGACACTACTAGCAGCTGGTTACCACGCCAGGGTAGTGGCTCTTGGATGCATAGCCAAGAGAAAGGGGGTCTCATCACAAGCCAGCCTTCTCATTTCCGTGAAAGTGTTTGTGGGTAACATTGCCACCACTGGTCACCATATTAGGGCAGTGTCCCCTTATTAGCTTCTTGAAAGAAAAAACAATAAAGAAATAAGAATAAAAGGCATGAATGGGCTTGGAAACATTTGCATCCAGGATAGGTGCAACTCGCCTTCTACAAAGGCACCCACAGGTAATCCTTGCATTTCCCTGTTATCACTACACCCCTTGTCAAGACATCCCTTATCCACCTCATCCATTAACATGACTTGGATTTGATCTCTTCCGGAAACATCCCTTTTCCAATGGACACTAGCCCAATAGGACGCCCTGTCACTTCCTCCAAACTTGCCTTGCAGATTTGTATAATGTCTTTGAGCACTTGACTAGGTAAAAGGGGTTTTATGCAAATGTTTAATAAAATTGATGATTGGGTGTGATTGACATTGCTATGATCCCTGTGACTTATGAGCCCATGGAGGGCGTATTTATTGATGTGCAAGACCATACATGATGGACAGGTACCATATTAGATAGGTACACATGGGGAAATGATTAGTTCGGACCTCCATGGGGCTGAAGAGCCCACCATATGGATGTTGAGACCCCAGCAAGGGGCAGAGACAGGACATAGGGGTTTGCACCGGAGAAGAGCAGGATGTTCCACAGAGGCGGCCTAGCAGAGCCTTACCCAGGGGGGTTGTGCCCTCTTCACTGGAGCGTTGGCCTTGGAAGGCCCATGACGTCACCCAGGATGCCCATGACGTCATTCAACATTATGGACGTTTTGGGGAGGCAGTTATGGCAATTGTGGCACGTGTGGCAGCTTGGAGAGGCCCAAGGAGGGCTAACGTTTTGCTCCAGGAGGCCAATGTTTCCCTAAAAAGGGCTAACGTCACCCTAGAAAGAGCATGACCTCTTTACTTTTGCTTGATTAGGGTTTAATTTATGACATTTAATGTAAAACAATATTATTTGGTATTTTGGCCTTGTCGACCTTTCGGTAACCTAAATTTTATTAAGGTCACTTGGTATTGTATAAGTAGAGAGCTAAAACTCTCATTTTGACATCATCTTTCACTCACTCTTGGTGAGGTCTGAAATTTGCGCCCTCCCTTAGGGTTTTGGCTGAAATTTTTATTCGCACTTGTTGAAGGAGGCTATTTCTTGGTTATTTTGGCATTTTCTTGGTGGAAGGTTTACAACTAGGGTTTGGCTATGTGAATGCTTGGTGGATGTAAGTGAATTTCTGCAAATTCTTCTTTATTGAATGGTTATGGTATTTTTTACTTGCATTTTGTTATTATAATTTGTTAGATTAAACCCTACAGGACAAGCACATGTTGGTGTCCTTGTTTCATGTCTCTACTAAGTTATGCTAGGAGCCATCTATTTTGTTGAAGATTGATGATAGAGCCTTGCCATAGCAACACTCTACCTTTTACTCTTCAAGCTAGCCATTTTTATCTTGTCATTGAGCTAAAGAAGGAGGAAAACGCACTAAGGCCTAGGGTTTCTACACCTTAGTGAGCCATTTTCCCCTAGGGTTTGATTAATGAAGCCTTGCTTTAGCAACACCTCATCATTAAACTCTCTTGTGTTTAGCCCTATCACTATCATTTCGGCTCTTCAACTTTTGTAGCCTTTTTTTACTCCATTTACCCTAATAGCGCACTGATCTAGACCTTCTATGTTTGAGTACCTTGATCATACACACATCCAATACTTTCAACAACTACTAATCCTTCTAACCCTAGCTTAGACTAATATTTACTAACCCTATTGATGTCATCATATATTTGTGCTATAAACATATCCATGCATCGTTTATTGTGTCTTTAAAGCAATTGAATGATTGGCTAAGGCGTTGCTTTTAGTATTGTTACATTGATGATAAATTGCCATTGATAATTGTGAAGCTTCTTTAGCCTTTATTGCGGAGTGATATATTGTAATCATTTGCTAGTTTACATCGTTGATTTTGCTTCATAAATATTATTGGTCAATTGCTTTATATCATAAAGTCTTGGATTATATGAAGTGTTAACCAGCAAGTGATCTTGCACATGTATAGTTTTCTTGTTGCTTTGTCTCGGATAGGTACACTTCTGGTTACTTTTATCTTTATTGGCTATTAAGCCAGACTTTCTGATCGGTGGTGACTTGTGAGGGGGATAACTTTACTCATCCTTTTAAGCCTTTGCCTTCTCAAAACCCTGGGTCACCCGGAACGTCTCCCTTGGGCCTACCACCCTAAACAGAAAGAGTTATCCTATTGAGGTGACAGTGGTAGGATAGTCTCAATTTCGCCAGTTTGCCCTTCTTCCATCCATCTTTTGCTACAACTACAAACTGTGTGATAACAGGAATGAAAAAAGATATTAAAAAACTTGTAAGAGAATGTCAGGATTGCCAAAGAAATGAAGGAGAGACAGTAAAAGCTGCGGGTTTACTTCAGCCTTTACACATACCTAATCAAATATGGGAAGAGATATAAATTATTTCATTACAGGTTTATCGAAATCAGAAGGTAAGGATGTCATTTTTGTGGTAGTGGATAGACTCACAAAATATGCACATTTTTTGTGGAATTTAAAGTACATATATGACAATTCAAGTGGAAGAAGTGTTCATGAAGAAAATTCATCGACTTCATGAATTTCCTAAAGTAATAATAAGTGACAGAGATCCAAAATTCACAACAAATTTTTGGAAATAATTATGGAAGATGAATGAAACAACTCTAGCTATGAGTTCAACATATCATCCACAAACAAATGGTCAAACAGGAATAGTTAGCAAATGTTTGGAGGGTTATTTACGTTGATATTCTTCAAACAAGTAACCCCAATGGGTGAAGTAGCTTCCTCTAGCCGAATGGTGGTATAATACCACCTATCACACATCTACTAAGATGTCCCCATTTGAATCCTTTTATGGATATCGAACTCCTAGTATCTCATATTTTTTGCAAGGCCAATCCAAAGTACGAAGAATAGATTCACACATGGAGAAGAGTAAAGAAACTTTGACAATTCTTAAGGAAAACCTTCAAAGGGCACAAAATATGATGAAGCAACAAGCAAATCAACATCGACGTGAAAGACAATTTGAGGAGGGTAATTGGGTATTTTTAAGACTACAATCTTATAAGCAATCTACCCTCAAATAGAAGAAGAATAAAAAATTAGTTGCAAACTATTATGGACCCTACAAGATTATTCTCAAGATTGGACAAGTGGCGTATGAGTTAAATTTGCCTTATCCTCACATTCATAAGGTTTTTCATGCATTTTGCCTAAAAACGTTTTTGGGACAAACTACCCTAGTATATACAGAACTTCCAGAATTAGATGAAGAAGAGAAGTTAATTCTTGAACCAAAAAACGTTATAGATCAACATTCTATATCTCTTCGAAATAGAACCATTATGGAGTACCTAATCAACTGGAAGAATATGCCTCCAGAAGGAGATATATGGGAAAACGAGCAGTTCATGAACAAACACCCTCAATTACAAGCTTTGAGGGCAAAGCCTTTTTAAAGAGAGGAGCTATGTTAAGGCCCCTAAGGCCCTATGTTAAGGCCCTAACACTCATTTATTATTAGTTTATTAGTTATGGTTAAGTCGGCTTAGTGGTAGGTTACGTCATTCTCACTTTATCTCCTATTTATAAGAAAGGAGATTCATTACAGTGGATATATTGTAAAAGGAGGTTTCCCCCTCAAAGTGGTTTATTATTCATTGACTATTTTTGAGTTTGGTTCATAACAGTTAGGACAAATTTTCTAAAGTATCGCACTTTATACCATGCAAGAAGACGAACGATACTACTCATGTAGTGATATTGTCTGTACTACTCATGTAGTGGTATTGTCTCTCAAGGAAATAACGAAGCTATATAGACTACCTAGAAGTATTGCTTCAAATAGAGATACTAGATTTTTAGAGTATTTATATGATAAAAAAGAAATATGTATCCTTTATATATATATATATATATATATATATATATATATATATAAAAGACTCTCACATATGTAATGAATGAGAATATATATATATATATACAACGACTAATATATGATTTGGATATACAAATGTATTGAAGGTTATTTGAAGAAGTAAATTGTGCGCTATAGAAGGAAATTTGATAGCTGTAGAAGGCAATCACCGAGGAAGAACAATTAACCGTCAGTGGGAAAAAAAAGACACGTGGAAATTTTTAAATAGATTAATCTGGTCAGAAAAGGCGATTTGAGTGCTAAGCTTGCAAAGAGATAAGATGTGCGATCTATATCCATTTTGACATTCAAGAATTAGAGACTGAATTGCAGCCTGAGATTTTATAGGATGCATTGTGCATGGCTGCGAAAGAATAAGACCTCCAAAAAAAAATTGTAACAGGCCATTTTCAACCCTATTGTTGAATAAAATTCAATTATGCTCATTCTCCTCTCTTGTTTGTGTTTGCCTACAATCTTGAAGTGGTTTTCGTTTTCGCCACCATTTGTTCTACAGTTTTATGTGTAGGCTCAGTTTCTATGGCTGAAGAACTCTATTGCAAAATCAATTCTGCAACAGTGGATGTCTGAGCCTGCTTTGCCCAACCTTGCATCAATTATCATTTTCGATTGGATTTTATTGGATAATCAATTATCATTATCTATTGGATTTTATTGGATTTCACTGAAATTTGCAAGTATGATTTGGTCAATAATAAGTTGCAACATGCAACAAGTTGGATTTTTCTTCTGTTAAGTATCATTCTAGGTAATAAATTTAAACCAATACATGTTATCCACATTATGTGGACAAAACCATCAAAATAATTAATAATCAAAAAAGGTGGATTAGGACAATGGATTGTTTGATGGAATTTTAAGTCATGTTTTTGTTTCCATCTTATAAAGACAATTGACCTCCATGATCCCAACTTATAGAGTTTCAATGATTCTAGTCTCCCATTCCTATATAGGTCCTGCAAAGTAATTCTAATCTCCCAATCCTATATAGGTTCTACAAATGACTTTGCGGGAATAAATTTGCATGTCAAAATGACGTTTAAAATTAAAAAATTGACTTTCACATTTCGATGTCCCAAACGGCAAGTGACGTACTGTCAATTCTCAGCTCAGAAAAAGGAATGCCCTAGCAGTGAGAAATTTCTGAAGCGTGATTATTGAAACCTTTAAGCAGTAGAGCACTGAATTTAGTTTCTATATCTCTATCCTTTGAGAGTTGACTCTCTATAACCAATATAACCGCGTGAAAAGTGGTTCATTGGATAGCCTCTAATTTTGTAAACTTTCCTTTGGATTAAATAAAATTTTCAAAAGATACTTAAATGTCTCCATGCAACTCTATGACAAGTAACTCTTCTCAAATGTCCACTTGATAACTTGTTGCCTAGCCTTCCATCCTCATTCACCTTCATTGCAGCCAATATATAACATGCACAAGAGTATCCTATTGGAAGGAGTAGCTGAAACTGAATTTTCAGAAAACTGAAACTGAATTACCAATCTTATGAGGACTATAACGACAGAAATTTTTATCTTTGTCAGTATAATATATATATTCACGAGTTGTCCGCTATAGGTTAAGAGAGACGCAAAATATTATATTTCAACCAACCCGCTTAAAACACGGGGAGTATTAAAGAACCAGCGAAAAATCTTTACTCTTTTTTATTGATCACAAAATAATCCATATTACAGAATAGACATGTAAAAAACAAAAGCCTAGCTGGATAGATCTAGTGGATGAGTGTTTTGGTTATTATGAATGAGGTTTTGGGTTAAGTCCCTGATCAATGATGGTTGATATTTGTTAAGATTGTTGAGTCTCAATCGATGTCCCATCAAGTTAGGCCCCATACTCAAGACATTAAGTTAAACCCCATACTCAAGACCAACTGTTTACCAGTTTACTATCCACAAAATGTGGGAAAGTATTCAAAAGGTTTCCCGCCATTTCTTCCTTGAGCTCCCACAACATAACACTTACTAAGAATGTATTTGCTTCTCAAAACATAAGTCCAGTGCATGTTATCCCAAGATATGTGATTACCTAACTTCCATACCTCGTCTCCATGCTCAATATCTAAAAGCCCTAATTCCACCTGAAGATAGCTCTCTCAAAATTTATCATTGATCATTAGTGGACTAGGAATAAATGACATCATTCAAAATGTACAGGCATTATCTCTTAACTGAAGAACAATAACAGATACTGTACTCACTATTTCATTCACCACCACTAGAATTTCATATCTTCGCCCATTTTATATGATTTGTCACGAGGTTATAATATGCAATTCTCATACAAAAGGGATATTATATACATGTAGGAATTGAAAGTCCTATATGGTTTGTCACGAGGTAAACGCTGAATTGAAAGTCCTATAGGAATGTAACTTTTGCCTTTCCTGATTTACTAAAGCATGTAAAATTCAACATGGAACTACGCTAAGTAATTGAGGAGCATCCCATAACTCCAGGCATCCATGACTATACTTTCAGGGAGAAGATAATGAGCTACTCCTACAGCACGTCCCTGTACAATGCTCAAGGCTGGATTGCAGGAGAAACCTTCAATTTGTTATATGTCCAAACGATAGATTCAATGAGTTCTTGTCAGTACCCACGGTCACTGAATAAGAACATTAACATCATAAGTAACTACCATCTTTCTGGCAAGATATGTATTTTTCATTGGAGAAACAAATTGATGTCACTTTTTTTGGGAACTTTATTTTTCATTTTTGTCTTTGGAGATTTGAAGGATAAAGCCAGTTTCCAGATTGGTGAAGTTTCTATAAATCATCTGCATTTCATAATTGTTATGTATGTAAGATTATTTACAACACACTTAAAAATTTGTTAACAAATAAATACATAACTGAAAAATTGATATTGGTATGGACTGAAATCCCACAACACAAGGATATGTCACTGTAGTTATAGCATGTAACATCACATAGATAACAACAAGAAACCGAAAACAGCCCCAAAACATGACACCAAAAATAGAAAAGAAAAATTAGCTTGTAACATCACATAATCACATAGATAACAACAAACCAAACCAAACCAATGACAGTGCACAAGGCATGACATCCAAAATAAAAAGTTCCAAAAATAATTCCTGAAACGAAAACCAGAAAACGTTTCTGCAAAGTTGCATACCTGTTTACTTTCCGAATGGGAAATAGGAATCGGCAGATGTTTCCTACGTCCTTGGTTGAAAACCATGTGCGTAGCATGACAGGTTAATTTAAAATCTGGGTCAAAGAAAGACGCCCTGTGGATGCTATACAGTGGAAAGGGCCTTAGGAATCAATACTCTTCATAGCAATCATTTTTTTAATAAGTGTTACAACTCGAGGAAGCCAGCCTTCTTCAAGCCATAATGTTGCAGAAAGAGGGAATAAATTGCTGCAGTAATACGTCCAAGCAAACTATTTACCAGATAATCGCATAACCGAGATTGTCAGCAATGCTCAGCTTCTTGATAGATGCGATCCCCAAAGATCAATATAGGTAGCAAAGTTAAACAAGGATAATTGACAAATAACAATAGAGGGCACAATTTCGTTTTGCAGTGGATGGATATGAAACTAGGATTGTAATCACTTCTGAATTATGCTCTTTTTTTTAATAAAAGAACCTTGTGAACCACGAGCTAACTTAGAACCAGTCTTCTTCGGAAAAATTCTGAATGTCGTTCATACCATTCACTTCCAATGTTGCGATTATCTTCACTTGGACTAAGTAACTGTTGAATAGTTAGCTTGGCTTCTGTCGATTGTAAACCATTTGAGCTGCCCCGAATTGCAATTTCTCAGCCTTGAAGGTTCCAAATAACAGACCCGCGAAATCTTGTCTGGAGTTCTCAATTCATTGGCAAAGCTGTTCTTTCAAGCCCAAAAGACCTAAGAAACCATCTTACATGCTCATGTAGTCCTGAATCCAACAAAGCATTCAATGCTGAACGATGCAGCCGAAAATCTAATTCTAGCCCTGCAACATGAATATCCTTTAAAAACCGAAGTAATTCATCAAGCCTATTAGATTTTGAGAAAGCATTTACCATAATGCCAGCCATTGGCCGATCAACATTACCCCCATCTTTCTTGTATTCATAAAATAAACTAATAGCTTTGTCAAATTGGCCATCCTTATTGTAACCTACAATTACAGAAGTATAGGTAACATTATTTGGAACAATACACATGCCTCTCATTTCATTTAACAGCTTCTCCACCTGGTCCAAATTCCCTACTCTGCTATACATATAAATCAGGGAATTGTATACCCATGTGTTCGGGACACACCCTGCCTCTTTCATGCTATGAAACACCCGCAATGCGGCATTCACATTTCCAAGCTTCCCATACACAGCAATCAAATTGGAATAAGCCACAACACATTTCTTGAAACCTTTGATCTGCATCTCGCACAAGAGAGACTCTGCAGTTGCATACATTCCTAATTGGGTATACGCATTGATCATGGATGCATAAGTTACCTGCCCAGGTCGACATCCTAAAGACACCAATTGTTTGAATACCTTCACAGTGGCATCCGGGCCTCTTTTCTTTGCATACCCGTTGACAATAGCACACAACACACAATCAGTAACCTTAATATCCATTTCCTTCATCAATTTCACAACTTCAAAGGCCTGTTCACAAAGCCCTGAATCTACATACATTAGCACCATAGTAGAGAATACAATCGGATCCTTGAGGCACCCAGCAACACGGGCCTCTTCAAATATCTCCTGTGCTTTATCCACCATCTTGGCCACTGCAAATGCATGAATCAAAGAATTGTAAAATATCCGATCAGGTTTGATTCCTGCCTCCTGTACTTCCCTCAAAACTGCCAATGCTTCGGAGGGTCTCCCCCATTTCCCAAATGTATCTGCCAAGATACTATAAGCAACTCTATTGGGTTTTATTCCCTTTTCTCTCATTTCCTTATAAACGCCCACAACTCTCCCCAACTCCCCTACATTCCTCATAATGGTCATTACAAAACAGTAACTGTCCACATCTGGCAACACACCCTTCATTCTCATCCTTCTGTAAACAGAAATCGTTCTGTCATACATCCGTCTCTTCATATAAGCACGCATCAGAACATTAAAAGCAGCAAGTCTGTGCTCCTCATTGTTCTCAATTAACTCAAGCCATGCTTCTGCAACTTCAAATTTACGTGACTTGACGGACTCTATGAGAACCCTAGACACAATTCCGAATTCTGGCAAAAGCCCATAAGTCCCGATATCTTTTGCGAGTTCTCGCAAAGCAAACCACTGTTGTGAATCCACGAAATGGTTTGCTAGGATTTTTATGTTCTTGGAATGTAGTTGAAATTCCGGCTGTCGCTTTGCAGTTTGGTAGAGTTTTACAGCTTGGGCTCTAGTCTTGGAAGATTTGAGCATTTTGAAAAGAGATTTATTTGAAATTTCTCCATTATCCTTAAGTACCTGAGAATGGGGTAAAACCTGGTCGATTTCTTCGGCCGTCTGCACCGCCTCTTGGACGACTGCGAATCGAAAATGGCGTCTGCTCTGAGGGAAGCCATTGAAGAGGAGAAGATGGGCATTTTTGGTATGTACTGTGATGGAAAATTTTCTTCTGGGCTGTTGCTCCTTGCAGACGAGATTTGACGTGGGAGTCAGACTGAGATAAGAATGGTGAAAGCATGACGATGATGAGAATAACGACGAAATCAAGGGGATTGAAATTTTTTCAGTATCCATTTGCTCAGCTCGGCCCTGCAACAAAAGCAAATGATATCCAAAGAGTATTTTTGTTTAAGATCAATGTTGCAATAAAATTCAGTACACGTGTCACGAAAATGTGGTTAGGATAAGGATTTTGATCTTTCATGTAAATTGTCACAGTGAGTCACATTTATTTTTGGAGATTTGAAGAATTTGGATAGGGAGAGTAACAAACTTATTTTTTAACCATTAAAATTATTTACTTCAATTTTAATCATCATAAAAAATTTAATTAAAAAATTTATTATAAATAATAATAGTAAATTAAATTTGTTATTGTAAATAATAATAATAATTTAATTTTTAATTTATTTAAAGTGGTATAAATAATAATAATTTAATTTTAAAATTTTTAAAATGATATTCAAATAAAAAAAAATTAATATAAATAATGATAATTTAATATTAAAGTAATGAATTAAAAATTATTAAATTAATGTATGAGATCTTATTTGTTATATAAGAAATTTTCTCAATATAAAATAGGAGGATTAAACTTTGATGAAAATTAAAATGATAAGATAAGATGAGGAAAATAATGTAATGGAGGTGTAAAACATTCTTGAACTTAATGGATCATAGACATAAAGGTTTGCAGGGCTTAAAATGGTGTGGCTCTAATTCTCGAATCATTAGAGTTATAAGACTCAAAAGTTTAATTTGTTTCGAAAGTATTGATGTTTGATTCATAAAGGTTGTGACTACAAGGTAAACTACCTTGAAGGGTGTGAGTTAGGGACCTCACAACAATTCTAGTGCCCAATTGAAACAAGGCACGTGGAGTATTGTTGTTGGATGCAGGAGTGTTGAGAGATATGGAGGAGTAGTAGGCTCTTTCCACATTGTTGGATCATGTGGATAGATCAACGATTTGGGATCCTATGGAGTTGTATGGATATGAGCTCTTCAACCTTGTAGAAACCCCATGCTCTATAATCACAAAGCAAGAAGTGGTAAGAGGAGAAGGGTATAAGACCACGGGGACATGAAGAGTTGGCAAGGTCTTTTGTCTTGAAACCCATGGTGAACCATGTGTAACCAACCAAAATCATGGGTGACCTAAGGTAGGATGCATTGCATGCAGCCCACATCAACTTCATGGTAGCCAATGGAGAGGTGCCACCAAAACACTATGAAGCTTTGACATAAACATCTCCCGTGCACGATGGTTGGTGTTTCTCCCACAAAAGGAGTATGAGGCTAGGAATGAGGGATAGAAGGCAGTGTGACTTAATTGTTTCTTAGCTCAGTGGTTGGTTTTCCTTAAGGAAATAAATGCAAGAAAACATGAATCCATAGGGGTTTGTTCTGTTGATGTTTGTACAACATCTGGAAGAAATTCTCTTAGATTAATAATTAATAATGTAATTATTGATTATTAAATATTATATGTAATAAGTAAATGATAATAATAAATAGTTTTTTATTATCCAAGGGACACATCCTTTCATGGATGGTCACCATATGTTCTCTATATATGGAACACTCGTCATTGTAATAATATATCGATCATATCTCATATGAAGAAAAACAACATGGTATCAGAGCGCGACTGGGCTTGACTCCTTCACAGGATGGCCCAGGAAAATGAGATTAGAGTAAAATGTTGGGAGTGTTAAATTTATGGGGTTGTTACTATTATCGCGCAATTTGCACTTGCCCAAAAGCCAAAGGCAAGTGAACAATAAATTGGTGTAACAGGAGGTTGTCCTATCACTGTCACCTAAATAAGACACCTCTTTCTCTTTAGGGGTAAAATCCCAAGGGAGACGTCCCTAGTGACCTGGGGGTTTGAGAAGGCAAAGGTAACAGTATCAAAAAAGTTCTTCCCCTCTCACAAGTTACTCTAATCAGAAAGTCCCAAAGGTTTTAATAAGATGAAGCAAAGATTTGCTTAAGTGTACATGCCTAGAACAAGACAACAAGAAAAAACGATTTGCAAGTACTAATTGATATTAGTGCTTCATAAAACCTTGGACTTTGAATGAAAGCAATAAGCTGATATGAAAGATGAAGCAACAAAAATTTATAACAACAATGTATATATGATGATAGCTTCACAAGTATGCCTTAAACAAGCTTCAATAATGACCAAAAATGATAATCTAAAATTGGCAATATCCAAGCACACGTCGTGAAGCAAAAGAGAATTAAATGCACATATTCAAATGCTTTGAGAATCATAGTGACACATACCATGATAACGTAACTCATTACCTCATGGAGCAAGACCCATTGTTACTTCAGAACCAGACTGATGGGATGGATGTTGTTGTTTCTGACAGAATGGAGGCGATGAAGAAGAAGGATGGGCCCTCCAAGGCCAGGCTCAAGTGAATATGGCTCTCGATATTCCATGTCTAGGACCTATGGGCCTCGAGACATAATCTCCTTAGTTATTCCTAGGATAGGGGATAACATTTGGCTCCAACTCAGGGACATGTGCTCACCGTAGAGTGCATGAGAACCTCAGCATCTTTGGTATGACCTGTGACCTGCTAGATCTCAATAAGATTGATTAGTAATCATTTGGGGTGGTGATATCACCCCTAGCTCATATATGATACAATGAATTACAAGTAAGAAATCATATTTACAAATGGAAATACAACTAATCTAGCATGAAATGCAGATGGTATATACAATGAATACAAAATGCCTACCTACTCACATGTACTTACCTGTGAAGTCAAGTCTATGCCCCTAGATGGGTTTTAAGGAGGTGTCCACCAACTAGTAATGAACGTCTTCTTTCTTCCAACGTGGATAAATAGTAGGCATCGTTGACTGACTTCCTTCCAACTCTGAAGGGTCCAAGCCAAAATTGTGCACTCCCTTTAACATTAGTAGGCTCTCCCTTCTTTGGATCCCACATCCAGACCATATCTCCCTCTTTGTAATCCTTGGTCTTAAATTTGGTTGTTTGTTGTACAACTCTAGTATATTGTCTTGAGGGAGGAGGGTGGGATTTTGTTGTGAATACTTCTTGCTGGGATGGTCAGATCAGTATGTCATCTTCTCCTTTTTTTAATAATCTGACAGCCCCAACTTCTTTGTCCTTATATTTGTTTAGGAGTTGTTAATACTCCTCCTTCTTCGGCCATTGTATTTGATCAAAGTATTCCTCTGAAGTGAAAGGAAAATCATCAGGGGAAAATACAGTAAGACTCTCTTTGATTGGTTCATGTGTCTCATTAGTTCCAATATCATCACCAATGTCTTGCACATGGACCTTGGTCATTGGCACATTTGGGAGACTGCTTATTGTTCCATCATTCATAGGCACGTTGATATAAGTGAGATCCATCTCTAAGGTGCCTCCCAGCATTGTAGCAAACTTCCTAAACAATAGCATTCCCCATACATCCAGGACATCCACCACCACAATATCCATATGGATACCTCTCTCAAGGTATCTTCCAAGGCATACTTCAACATTCTCAACTACCCCATGAGTGGGTATGGCCATGGACTCAAAACCGCACACATTCCTGTAATGTCATGTGACTTTTAGGCTTAATTTTTCCATGACCTTCAAAGACATCATGTTAGCACCTGCCCCTGAATTAAGCATACAGTTGTTAAGGCATTTGTTATTAATCAACAAGGTCATGAAGAAAGGTGGATGCCCATCATATTGAACCCTAAAGTGATATACTTATAACATGATAGGAGGGTCCATTGGTCCATCTGAACTTTTGAAAAAAAAATTGAACCTTTCCTTTACAGACAGGACTTTGATGACTTCTCTTAATGGAATGGTCACATGCATTTTTCTATGCACCTTCAAAGTCAAAGTTCAAATCCACTTTGTCAGTCTTGGGAGGATTCTTAGGAAGAAGTATGTTCATAGGTGGAGGTCTTGTATGTGAAATCACAGGACCAGTAGAGAGAGGTTGGTTCATTCTTTTTTGCCTAGTATATACTTGGAATTCTTGCTTTTTCAACTTTTCTCTAGATTCCTGGTCAAGGTTATTTATTACCTCCATCCTAGCCTTCCTGGTTGCTTCCTTTATGCCTTCTTGGTGTTCTTCAAGTGTGACATTAAGGAAATATTGAGGGTTTTCAATGGTATGGTTAACAATGTTTACTTGGTCATGATCACCATTGTTGAAAGGACACTCATGCTCCCAATGTGACTCTTTGCATTGTAAGCACCAAGGGTTTTCATTTACTACATTTGCAGGGGATAAAGTATCGGGGACCTCTTGATCATTCTTTGGTCTAAAGATTTGGTTCCCTTTTTGAAATTGCCCTTTGTAAGGAACCCTATGAGCGTGTTGTTGAGTTCTTTCTAAGTTGACAATCCTATTCATCATTAGTTCTTGGGTTTTTACCATGCCATGTACAGTCATTTGTAGCTTTGCCAAGCTAGAACTAATGTCTGAGGTAGGTTCAACATTGTGGACTATCTTAGGTTTAGCATCCATTCTGACTCTTGGGGCTGAGAAAGGCTCAACTCTAGATGATGAAAGGTTGTCTTCAATCCTTGTAGCTACTTCTTGGGCTTCTTGGATTGTTGTAGGGGCTTTATCTCTGAGGAGATATCCCAGCTGTACGGTAAAGGCTTTGGTATAAAGAAAGAGAAGGAAACTATTAGAAGGATGATGGCTCATTGGGATCTTCTGCATCAAATTTTCAAATTTGTCATGGAATTCTCTAATGGTTTCATTCTCTTGTTTTACGAGGTTATTCAACCTTATCAACAGCATGTTGGGGTCTTCCTTGACACTCCAATGTTTGAGGAATACTTCTTCCAACCTATCCATGATCTTAATATTAGCATCAGGGAGACCATTGTACCAATGTCTAGTGCCATCATGAAGGGTAGCAGAGAACAATTTCATAGCTAGATCTTTAGCATCATCACTAATGGGATGAAGCTGAAAGAAGGCCCAGAAATTACTCATATGATCCTTGGCACTAACTACATCATTATCAGTGAATTTAGGCAACCGTTTCTCATACTTAGGGGGCATTTTCCTGGGGTATCATGGCATACTTTTCATGTCTAACGGTTTAAAGAGCTTGGATGACCATTGCTTTTGTTTATTAGCTTGGTTTGGATTAACAGTTTGAGTTCCTACGCTAAACATCGTGTTCAAAGGGAGATTGCCTCCAAACAATGATTTTACTATGGGAGAGTTTCGGGGAGTTTTCTTCTAAAGGACTAGGGAGCTTTGGTATACCTCCCTGAGGTTTTTGGAGTTGTCGAATAGTTTTCTTGAAACTATCAAAGGGATGATGGGATCACCCTCAGTGGAGTCGCCAGGTAAGCTTCGCAAGTAAAGGATTTTGAGGAAAGGCTTACCGAAAAGTGTCGTCTTTGAGGAGAATTGACTCAGTGTTCCCCGACAACGGCGCCAAAATGTTATCGCGCAATTTGTACTTGCCCAAAATCCAAATGCAAGTCAACAATAAATTGGTGTAACATGAGGTTGTCTTATCACTGTCACCTAAATAAGACACTTCTTTTTCTTTAGGGGTAAAAGCCCAGGGTAGACATCCCCGGTGACCTGGGGGTTTGAGAAGGCAAAGGTAATAGTATCAAGAAAGTTCTTCCCCTCTCACAAGTCACTCTGATCAGAAAGTCCCAAAGGTTTTAATAAGATGAAGCAAATATTTACTTAAGTGTACCTTCCCAGAATAAGACAACAAGAAAAAAACTATTTGCAAGTACCAATTGATATTAGTGCTTCATAAAACCTTAGACTTTGAATGAAAGCAATAAGCTGATATAAAAGATGAAGCAACAAAAATTTATAACAATAATGTATATATGATGATATCTTCACAAGTATACCTTAAACGAGCTTCAATAATGACCAAAAATGATATCTGAAATTGGCAATATGCTAGTACTTGTCAGAAGCAAAGAAGGCAATGTAAAAATCAGCTCTAAAACTTGCTTTTAGAAGCTTTTACTATTGTCATATATGGTTATAGCTTTCTTTTGAAACAACAACAAATATAGTTAGTGAGTTAGCCTAATCTAGGGTTAGGAATGGTTAGCAAAGAGCTTGAGGTAGATGGTTTGAGGGTTGTTTTCATCAACCAATGTCTTTAGGGTTGATGGAGTCACTTTTTGCAACAACAATCTTGAAGGAAACAAATGATAGTATGTGGACTAAAGACAAGATGGAAAATGGCTGAGGTGTTGGTAACCCAAGGCCTCAATCATCAAATCCTAGAAGGAAAACAGCTACTAGGAAGTAGGTAACCCTAGGTCCTAGCGGTTTTCCTTCTTCTTTGGCTCAAGCTTGAGATAAATAAAAACTTAATGAAGCAATGGTGTTAGAGTGCTACAAGGGTAGGGCTCTAGCATATGATTCAATGGAGGTGTCTTCTAGCAAAATCAAGTAGGTGGATAGCTATTGAGAGAAGGACAATAACATGTGCTTAATCTCCTAGGGTTTTACACTAGCATTTTCATAATCCTAGTAAATGCAAAGTAAAAGATATCATAACCATTCAAAGAAAGAAGAATTGCATATTTCCACTTACATTCACCAAGAATAATCTAGTAGCATGCCCTAGTTGAAGACTTTCCACCATGAAAATGCCAAAAATCACCAAAAGAAGCATCCTCCAAGAGTTTCATGCCACTTAATTTCATCCAATAAGCCTTAAAGAGGCTGAATTTCAGACCTCACTTTTGTGAGTGAAAGATGATGAAAAAATACAAGGGACTTTTCCCTTATTTATACAATTCAAATGACCTTTAATTACAAATTAGGTAAAAAAAGGCCGACATGGCCAGTTACATCAAT
Organism: Picea engelmannii; assembly: GCA_009831015.1. Lineage (NCBI taxonomy): Eukaryota > Viridiplantae > Streptophyta > Pinopsida > Pinales > Pinaceae > Picea > Picea engelmannii. The sequence continues at coordinate 1,117,900 of ML785858.1, forward strand.
TATCCAATTTTTTACATAAAATTAACAAATTAAACCCTAAAATGTGAAAAAGAGGTGACGTCGTGCCCTTCTAGGGTGATGTTGGGCCTCTTAAGTGAGACGTTGGCCTCCAAGAGAAAAATGTTAGGCCTTCCAAAGCCTTTGGATCATGCCACTTGGCACACAAATGCCTCCATCATGTCCATCTGACACTGGGTGACGTCAAGAGTCACAAGAGTGACGTCATGAGCCTTCCAAGGCCAACGTTCAGGGGGGAAGGCAAGACCCCCCTGGGTCCAGGCCTACCAAGGTGTCTCTGGTGGAACCTCCTCCTCTCTCTTTGGTGCAAGCCTATGGTATGAGTATGCCCCTGGCTGGGGTCTCAACATCCATCTGGTGGGATTTTATCCCTATGGAGGTCTGAGCTAATCATCTCCCCATATGTACATGTTCATCGGTCGTGGTCCTGCAGTAACAACAAGTATGCCCTCCATGGGTTCATAAGTCACAGGGATCATAGCAATGCCAATCACATCTAATAGTCAAGTTACCCAAACATGTGCATAAAACCCCCCCTTTTCCTAGACAAGTGCTCAAAGACGTTATGCTATTATACAAGCCAGGTTTGGAGAGGGTTCCAAGACGTCCTATTGGGATAATTCTCCATAGATGTGGGGTGTTTTCAAGTGAATACCAATCTATGTCATGTAAGTGCATGAGATGGTGTGGGGGATGTTTGGGCAAGATGTGCAGTGATGATAGGGAAATGTAGGTCTTACCTATGGGTGCTTCTAAAGAGGGTGAGTTGCACCTTGTCATGGATGCAATTGTTTCCTAGTCCATTCAATGTTTTTTTACTTTTTATCTTATTTTTTTTTCTTTCAAGAGAATAGATGGGGGACACTGCCCTGGCGTAGTGACCAGTGGTGATAGCGTTACCCATAATCATTTCACGGAGATGAGAAGGATGGCTCGTGATGAGACCCCCTTTCTCTTGGATATGCCACCAAGAGCCACTACCCCGGCATGGTGACCAGATGAATAGTAGTGTCATACCGCTACATGCCCATGGACCTAATAGGTTGGCTTGTGATGAGACTCCCTATCCACCAACTAGGTATTGAGTTTTATCTTTTTGTGGGTCCCTTATTTTCTTGTTGAGAAGCCTTTTATTTCTTTTTCGGGGATCCCTGGGCAAAGCATCTCAAGGTTTTGATCTTTGGCTTTTAACTTTTTCTAGCTACTTTTACCCTCTGGGCCTTTAGCCCCTTCTTCCCACAAGGCAAGGTACAATCCTTACTAGATTGACAAACCCAATGCCCGAACCAATGTAGGGGATAGATGAGAGGGAAGATGATGAAAAGTGATAAGTATGGTAGGAATGGACGATGACCTTTCATAAACCCACCCATTGGAAACTCACTCCTAAGGGAACCAACTTGCTAGGGCATTTTGTCATCCCCCCGGGTATGGACAAGTCAAAAGGCATAAATTCCAAGCACACGTCATGAAGCAAAAAAGAATTAAATGCACATTTTCAAATGCTTTAAGAATCATCGTGACACATACCATGATACCCAAACTCATTACCTCATGGAGCAAGACCCATTGCTACTTCATAACCAGGCCGATGAGATGGATGTTGTTGTTGCTGACATAATGGGGGCACTGAAGAAGAAGGATGGGCCCTCCAGGGCCAGGCTCAAGTCAATATGGCTCTTGGTACTCCATGTCTAGGACCTGTGGGCCTCAAGACATAATCTCCTTAGTTATCCCTAGGATAGGGGATAACAGTTACAATCTCTATCTACAACATATTTTTGTTTTACTCGTACCTAAATTATAGAAAGAATTCCATACATTATGGTGGAATAGACACACATATTTTCTCTCTCTCACATGTGGGAAGTGATCTAAGGAAGAGACTGAAGTTTCTAAGAATTTGAAATTTTTTGAGTTACTTAGTGATGTTCTAGAGTTTATTAAAGTAATATTGTATATCATTGGAAGTAATTACCACTTGCGAAAATTTGTGTTTGTCTGATTTAACACTAGAAAATAAACATGGTTAGTTGTATGGCATCGAGTATATGATGTATGTGTGTTGGTAACCGTACGACATCGAGTATATGATGGATGTGTGTTGGTCATCATAGAAGACGTGTCATTTGGAGGGTCACTGTATATAGTTGTGCACAAGATAAATTGATCTTCTCTAGGAGATGCTTTTTGTTGTTCTTGTTTCTTGTTCCGAGAAGGTCACATGTAATAGCACTGAGAAGGAGCCATAATGATGGTTGCAGGAGGAAGACATGGAGGGAAAGACCTTCCAACATGATATCAAGGAGAGACTTTTCCATACATGATTCTTAGAGACAAGAAGTCTCTAGGAGCAATGTACCTCCCAGGATGGGACCATGCCAAATAGCAAAGAAAGTTCTAGTGATCATGGATATAGCCAGTCAAGACCGAATGTAGCACAACTATGGTGATAGATCCAAGTATAGGAGTTTGTACTACATCCAAAGGGAGCAGAGATGGAGTTACCACCAAAGAATGAGGAAGAACTACCTTTGGTGTCAGAGGGAGCAAAGACAGAGGAGGAGTCACCTCCAACTCTAGAGGGAGTGTTGATGTTTGAGGAAACATCATGAGACATTCTCCCCAGAGGATCCTATGTGGAATAGTAGGGGGGGATGTAGATTTCATCCTGACGTGCCTCAGATGGTGAGATGAAGGAACCAAGACATTGGTTTCACAAGGAAACCTCAATATGTCTTGTGAGACATTGGTTCCATGAGGGAACCTTGATATGTCTGAGACATTGGTTTCATGAGGAAACCTCTATATGTCAAATATGGTCCAAGATGACATTACCTTTCAGAGGGAGACAATTGAGCCTATTGATCAAATTGGTCTCGTTGATATTGTAGTTCCATTTAATGTTCCCAGAGATATTGCAATAGGTTGGAAGAGACCTGCATGGGCTCGTTAGACTCTGTAGGAGGAAGAAGGACATGAAACTCCTCGTGGTACCTTCCAAGTGAGAAAGAGACTCAAATATATTTGTGTTATGTTGCATTTATGAGCCACATCATTCATTTTGAGCCTTCTTGTTATGAGGAGGCAACTAGTCATCCAGTATGGAGAGATGTCATGATGGAGGAGTATCACTTCATCATGAAGAATGATGTGTGGGATATTGTTCCGAGACCTTAGGGGAAGTTTGTAGTGACTTCCAAATTGATATATAAGATCAAACACACAGTTTATGGGAGCATTGAGAGACACAAAAATGAGATTTGTTTCTAGAGGTTTCTCTTAGGTGGGGGGAATTGATTATGAGGAGACATTTTCCCTATTGCTTTATACACTTCTATCCGGATGATTATTTCCCCTGCAACATCCATGGGTTGGAGAGTACATCAGATGGATGTGAAGATATCCTTTCTCAACAGAGAGATTGAGGAAGAAGTATACATCGAGCAACCATATGGCTTTGCGATACATGAGAAGGAGTCTCATGTGTGCAGGTTGAAGAAGGCCCTATATGGACTCAAGCACGCACCTCGAGCTTGGTATGTGAGGATTGATGGACACCTGATGAGTTTGGGCTTCAGTAAAAGTGTTGTCGATCCTAGCCTGTACTACAAGATCATTAATGGTGAGTCCCTAATTTTGGTCCTCTACGTTGATGGTTTATTCCTTACCGGTATAAAGAGCCTTATTGTTGAATGCAAGTATGCATTGGCCTTTGAGTTTGAGATGAAGGACCTTGGTATGATGCACTACTTATTGTAACTAGAGGTGTGGCAGAGAAATGATGTGATCTTCCTGAGTCAGGGAAGCACACAGTTGAGATATTGAAGAAGTTTGGGATGTTGAATTGGAAGTCCATGGCTACACCAATGGTGA
>ML785858.1:1147349-1161387 GCA_009831015.1 Picea engelmannii
TGCCCCTCTAGCACTATCCATAGGGGATCCTCTTTACCCTTTGAACATAGCTCTAATCATCGCATCCCTCCTCATGAGAGGGAACCAATTTATGGGCATCCTCACATAGGCATCGATAATGTTGTCTCCTAAATCGACCCATCTTGCCTCAAGCACACCCTACAACACCAAGTCCAAACACTACCTCATATTAGTGGCATGTGCTCGAAGCTCTGCCATCAACTACCTTGCGACCTCCAATGCTAGATCAATTCGGGGTCTTTATGAAATGAACCCTACCTTATCATTATAGAAACCTTATAACCACCCTATTGCCTCCTGACCCTCAAGGGAAACTAAAATAGTTTCCCCTCATCTTTTCAACCCCACATTTTCACATAGAAGATGTCATACATCAATATCAGGTATGGATAATAGCTGAAGAAAAATAAATACTAGATGAAGTTAGAAATACACTAGTACCAAAACAAAAAGAACATATACTCACCCATTGACTCCCAATTCTCCCTAGGGGGTAGGACCATCTCTGGATCACCTCGGTAATCCATCCCAACATACATGATCTCTAAAATAGTCTATGGTACCTCTTGCCACCATGCAAAAAAATAGAAGGTGAAGTAGTTCCCTACCTCACTACCTCCCATAGGATACATCATATTGACACACCACCATGTCCAAGGCTCACAAACCCCCCTACTCAGATCGACATTTATAAGCATAGTAGGGGGACCCACTCATAGAAGAAAAACCATAAGAGGAACCCAAAGCTGAAGTTCCCTTCTCCCCTCATGAAATAGTGAGTCGATTATGAAAACAATGCCTCCATAGAAGTGGGTCCCATGCATAGTGGCGCTTGTGGATCATGCATTCCACCACCAACATCTTCCCACTAGTAATTCGATGGGTCCCCGATGACCCATAGATTGTCACTGCCATCATTGCAACAACCTAGGTCGCTAAATCCTAGATCTTTGAGATGGAAATAGACTCATTGTCCTTTCCATTTGGGCTAGTACAATACTGGGCAACTGGTTTTTCAATGGTCCTTTCACCCTCCACCTAGGACTGCATCTTGCCCCTCATACCCCTAAAGGGAAGCCTAGTCAAAAAGTAGATATATATGTGGGTGCTTGACTCCAATGGCTAGCCCTATATCACAAAGTGGAGTAGGCCACCACATCTATATGAGATCCCACAAAAACCCCTCATTGGAGTGTAGGTGAGGGAAGTCAAAGTACTTGAGCAAACCATACATGCCCATCTCATGTCATATGGATTATCCCATACCTCCCATCTCAACTCCTCATAATCTCACTCCCTCAAGTAGACATACATCTCTAGCTATTTGTAAAAGCTCACAAACACAAAAACCAATTTTTTTCAGTCTCGTAACTTTTTATCATTCTACCATGATAGTTGAATAATTGTTCCTTGAATAGTTGTGTGGGTTATTTACAAACTATTTGCAAAACAATTTTCAATTTCATTTGGCTTCCCATAGACATAGTCACATGGACCATCCATGCAAATGTTTGCAAGATAGTTGTCGATTTCACATGACAGTTCATTAAAGTAGTCATGTGGAACATTCACATGTCTATTTACATCATAGCCATGGAGGTTGCATGGTTTTCCCTCAAACAATATCACAATTGAATTATGCATGGGTGATGTACAAATACCATGAGGATTGAAAAATATCTCTCAAACATTCATGTGCACCCATACTTGTGGATGAAATTGGGAGTTTGATGTATGATCTTTGTGACCTCCATAGTTCATGTGTTGTGCAACCCTAGTTGTTTGCAACTGCTTTGTCTTACCCATGAGATCTATGATTGTCAGGAGAATAGTCGTGAGAGACTTGTGTGATTGTTCACTCAGGAGCCACACAAACCATTGGAAACCCTAATGGGCTTCCACATGGGTCAACCAAGCCCCCAAAAAGGAAATGAAATGAACAAAAATGTTTACTAGGATGTAAACTCTTACCTAGAAAACTCGAAATCAGAACCTGAAAGTCAAATTGTGCACAACAAACTTCGAAAATACTAGGGCTCCAAATAGTTGGTTAACTAGAAAAAGTACAAATTGTTATAGCACAAGTTTTAGGTTGGGTAAAGCCTGACCCAACAACCAAATGATGACAACTAAGAGAGAACCTACCCATTGTCACCTTAGGCAGGTGTTCTCGTCACTTTAGAGATGATAGTATCACCTCAAGGGGGGAATCTCAATGACCCTCGGGGGGAATGGGATGGAAAGTGTGATGTATGAATGAATGCCCCTATAGGTCAAGTTTCTATATTTGGATAAGGGCTTGAGTAAAGTCTTGATGGTAAACAAGAGTTTCCAAGAAGTAGTAGACCTTGTGATGCACTTTTCTCAAGCCCGTCTTCTTGCCATTCTTTATTTCTTTCATGTTTTAAGGAACAAGTTGAAGGCCACTGTCTTGGCTTGGTGTCTAGATAATGACAGTGTCATTCACAAATACCTCACGGAAATTAGAAGGTTGGCTCATGATGAGACCCCCTTTCTCTCAGTTGTGTAATTGTGAGCCACTACCATGGCTTGGTGACCAGATGATGGTAATTTCATACCACTAAATACCCATGATCATGATTGGTCATCTCGTGATAAGACCTCCCATCCTCCAACTAACTCCCTATGCATTCATTGTCGTTTATTTCTTGTGGGTACCCCATTTCTTATAGAGAAGTGTTTCATTGCTTTCTTGGGGATCCCTGGGTGAAGCATCTGAAAGGTTTATATTTAGGATTTTATATTTTTAGCCAACAACAATCCCTCTGGGCCTTCAACCCCTTCTTCCCATGAAATGAGGTACATGCCCTTCTTGGGTCACTAAAGTCAAAGGGCCTAGAAGAGGGCAATATGATGGGAATGTAATGAGCAAAAGTGGTAAGTATGGCCGGGAATGGTACAACAATCCATTAAGGGACACCCACTCATAAACCTTCCCCAAAGGTTGGCCACTTACTAGGAAATCTATGACACTCACCAAGGTGAAACGGGGTCAAAAGCATAATGTCTAGGAAAGCATTCTATAATCAAAAGCAGTTTAAATACAACATGTTTGAATTCCTTAATTATTAGGGTGATTACCTGCCACAATTCCTGACTTGTACCGCATGGAGAAAGACCCATCTTCTTTCTAGAAGCTAGCTGGTGTGGTAGATGCACTGAAAATGGATTAGAATGCGGTGATAGAGTGGGCTTCTGTATGTGCAAGTGGACACTACTAGTCATGTGGTCTCTCGACACTCAATACCTACAACTTGAGGGCCTCGATACATCATCTCCTTAGTTATCCCACGAAATGGGGATAAAATATGGCTCCTACTTGAGGACATGTGCTCGTCGTAGAGTGCATGAGAACTGCAACATCTCCTGGTAGACTTGTGCCTACACTAAAACAAGAAACCGTAAATGCTAGGGTGGTTTTATCACCCTTCGTCCATATACATCAAAATCCAAATGACAACTAATCTAGAAAAGAAAATTTTAGCATTTTTGCAAAAAAATCTAAACTAAGCATGAAATCAATATGCAAGTAGAGAGAAATGAAATATGAAATGCATCTAAACTAATATGAGAAATCAATATGCAAATGCAAGGAAAACAAGATGACCTACCTACTTACATGGGGCCTGGGCCCTGAAGAAGTCAAGTGTCGCCTTGGTAATAATGTTTGAGGAGGGATCCATTCACCAGTAGTGGCATCCTCCTCCCTTTTGTCGTGGATAAGTAAAAAGAATCTGGCCCAGATATTTCCTCTATTTTGTAGGGACCCAACCAAAGAATGTCAAACTTTTGATGCATTACAAGTTTTTCTCTCCTCTTGTCCCACATTAAGACTTGGTCCCCTTTCTTAAAATCTCTTTGCCTCGCGTTTCGATCAAAGGTTCCTTTCACCTTTTCTTGAATCGTTTCCATTTGATCAAAGGCCATTATTCTAGTTTCATCCAATTCCATGAGTTGATCAATTCACCCCTGCAATGCTTCTTTATCTGTAACAAAGTGTTGGGCCATTCGTAGTGTTGGAATCTGGAGATTTATAGGCAAGCAATCTTATAACCCATATACCAACTCAAAAGTGGTTTTTCCGGTGGAGGTCTTGGTAGTTGTGCAGTCTGCCCACAAGGCATATTTAATTTTTCTATCCTGACTCTTCTTGTTTTCCCCAACAATCTTCTTCACAATATTCATGATGTTTTTGTTGTTGGATTATGCCAATCCATTTCCTTAAGGGTAATAATTTGTGGAGTGTGATAAAACAATCCCATACTTAAAACAAAACTCATTGAGCACCACTGAGCCAAAAGATTTTGCATTATATGTGGTTATTTTAGTAGGAACACCGAATCTAGTAATAATCTTTTCCTCAAGGAACTTCATCACAACTTCTTCTGTTGTTTTCTTTGTTGGGACAACTTCCATCCATCTGGTGAAGTAGTCAGTGGTGGTTAAAATACATCGATACCCATTACTAGAGTTTTCCTTGAATTCACCAATGAAATCCAATGCCCATTGTTGAAAGGGTGCTTCTATGATGATTGGCTTAAGGGGAAGGGCAGGAAGGCATTAATTTCCGGTAAAGAATTCGCACGGTTGACAAGATCTAACATATCGATGTGCGTCAAAGAAAATATTAGGCCAATAATATATTTTCCTCAAAATATTATGGGCAGTGGTGCGTGTTACAAAATGGCCTTCACAATGCCTTGAATGAAGGTCAACCATCAACTTGTCAACTTATTCCTTATTCACACACTTGAGGATTACCCCATTAGGGTTCCTCCACCCGAGACCATTCTCTGTTAGGCAATAGTTCATAGATTCGAGTCTCAGGGCTCTCCTTTTATGTTCTACCAAATGATCAGGGCAAGTGAGGTTTTCAAGTAATAAATGACATATGAATACCACCCATTGTTCTCGATCTCACTTACGATAATGTTGATCTGATCCTTCTCTCCTACTTCGATGACCTCTTGGTTGCTCTCTGTCATCATTTTGGCTAGTCCTTGCCCTTTAATTATCTTGGTTGGTTTGATCTCCAAATTGTATTCATGTATCTTTGAAACCCAATTTCCTCTTGATCCAATGAAATCTTGTTGTGATAAAACATCCTTTATAGCAGGGTAGGGGACGAAGGATTTCCTCTTTTTGTACCCTACATAAGTTTGAAAATGTTTGAGAGACTTGACCAGAGCGTTGATTAATTTTCACTAGGTTAGGCTCAAGCATGAATTTTATTCCAATTTTAGCATTTTACTTGAACCATAGACAATTGAAGCTACACCATAAAAAATTTGTTGCAGTAACCAAGATCACAAGAAGAAATACCATGCACAAGTACACAAGAAGTATCATAGGAAACCCTTCTCGACAAGGGAAGAAAACCCAGCCAATCCTTTGCTATATTCTCGAGAGAAAGACCTCCCACACCATACACCTAGCACACAAAAGGGTGCTCTCAAAAACCAAGAAGGCTAGCACCCAAGAGAGGTGTGCACTTCAGCCCTAGAACTTGTACCTGCTGAAATTTCCAAAATCACATGTGTGTTTTGTTTCCTCAATGGGGAAATCACCTTTATTTATATTAGACTGGACACATCAAAAGTGGTGTTTATTGGCACAACAAGGCCGACCTCAATAACTTATATTATAATTAATAATTACCATATTAATTATCTTTTACATTAATTATATTTCACTTTATGGTGGGGTTGACTTGTACCATTTACATCACAATTAGGGTTATAGGTAAGTTTGACTCTTAGACAATATAATAAGTGATCTCACACACCCACTAGGGGTACGTCCACTTGTGCTCAGCCACAGGGATGTCCAAGTCAACATATCTCTATCTCACTGCATCTCACAGGAGAATCATCAGGATACACACTCACTAGTGCTCAGCCACTAGGATCACGTCCACATGTGCTCAGCCACATGAACGTCCTACTCAACATATCTCTATCTCACTGAGTCTCACAAGAGAATCATCTGGAGTATCACATCATCTCAACTCTTTGCATAGAGGAGAACAATAAACCCATCACATGGGCTCCTTCACCCCTCATAGGGGTACACATTGTTTCATCTCAAATGATATACCCATCTCATGGGCATCTTCCCTTCTCTGGGGTACACAATGTTTCATCTTCATCTCTGAGAGAATGACACACCCAACTCATGGGCATATTCCCTATAGAGGGGCACACATATTTCCATCTCCGTCTCAGAGAGGAACTACACACCCATCTCATGGGCACACCCAACTCATGGGGTCTCTCTCGGGCTAACTCACTCAGTCTGTGTCCTTAAGGATGTGTCATGCAACTGTAATCATCAACACTCCCTCTCATCCAGGGAGGCATTCTCCACCAAGCCAAGTCTCTCACAAAAGTACTCGAACTTCATCTTCATTGTAATCATCAACACTCCCTCTCAGCTAGGGAGGTATTCTCCACTAGGCCAAGTCTATCACGGAAGTACTCGAACTTCATCTTGGAAAGCGATTTGGTGAAGATATCTGCAATCTGCTCATGGGTAGGAAGGTACTGCACTTGTACTTCTTTCCTCTGCACCATGTTTTTGATATAATGATATTTTATCTCAATGTGTTTTGATCTATCATGAAACACAGGGTTCTCAAAGAGCTTCACACAACTCTAGTTATCACAATGAATAATGGTAGGATGCATCTCATGATCAAATAAATATGTTAGAATCTTTTGAAGCCACACTGCTTTACAGACTGCCACACTCAATGCTATATACTCTGCTTCTACGGTACTCAAGGCCACAAAGATCTGTTTCCTGCTGCACCGGGAAACCATGGAAGACCCCAAGGTAAAACAACAACCGGAGGTGCTCTCCCAGTCCACTATGCTCCCTGCCCAATCTGCATCAACATATCCCTGCAAACTCAAGTCTACACTGGAGGCATATCTCAGGCCATATTCAGTTTTGCCTCGTAGGTATCTCAATACATGTTTTGTTGCTATCCAGTGAGTCTGTCTTGGCTGACTCATGAACTGACTAAGTACATTCATTGTATAGCATATATCAGGTCTGGTGTTAACCATATACATCAGTGATCCAATAAGTTGTTATTACAAGTGTGGATCAATCTCCCCTGGATCAACATCATTCATTTTCTTCAAATCCATCACCATTGGTGTAGGCATGGATTTTCACTCTGTCATACCAAACATCTTCAATATATCCACTGTATATTTTCCTTGACTCAAGAAAATCTCATAAGTTCTCTACCATACTTCTACTCCCAAGAAGTAGTGCATCATACCCAGATCCTTCATCTCAAAAACAGAATTCAATGCTCGCTTGCATTTAGCAATAAGTCTTTCTAAATCGGTAAGGAATAAATCATCCACATACATGACCAAGATCAGACACTCATCACCAACAATACAATAATATAGGTTTGGATCAACAACACTCTTGCTGAAATCCAAACTCATCAAGAATCCATTCATCTTCTCGTACCAAGCACGAGGTGCCTGCTTTAGTCCATACAGGTATTTCTTCAACCTGTACACATGTTTTCTCATCGTATGCCACAAATCCATCTGACTGCTTGATGTAAACGTCTTCCTCAATCTCCATTGAGAAAGGTTGTCTTTACATCCATTTGATGTAGTTTCCAACTCATGGATGATAGTACAGATGGAAGTGTATCAAGCTACTGGATCAAATGTCTCACCATAGTCAACTCCCTCTTCTTGTGAGAACCCTCTGGCTACAAATCTCGCTTTATATTTCTTGACACTTCTATCAGTTGCATGCTTGATCATATAGATCCACTTGGAAGTCACTACAAACTTCTTTTCTGGTCTTGGAACAATATCCCATACATCATTGTTCAAAATGGATTGATAATCTTCTGTCATGGCATCTTTCCATACTTGCTGATCTGTTGTTTCTCCCTGACAAGAAGGCTTTGTATCAACAATGTGGCTCATGGCTAAAGAATAGCTCGAAAACTTTTTGGCCTCTTTCTCTCTCGGAATGTGCCTTGAGAAGCTGCATGTCCCTCTGCCTCTTGCAGAGTTTTTCAAGCCAAGACAAGCCTTTTATGGCCTACTGTAATCTCTGGGAATATCAACTGGAGCAGCAGGATCAACTGTATCAATGGCTATTTCCCTCTGGACTGCTGAAGAGGAAGAAGGTATTGTCTCACTGTCAATCTCCATCTTAGATTCTCTAGATCTTTGAAAGGCTATCTCTTCTTCAAAGATAACATCTTTGCTTACCTCAATATGTCTCTGACCAGGGATGTAGATCCGATATGATTTCGAAGATTCACTGTATCCCACAAATGTACCCTTTCTCCCTGAAGGGCCTATCTTGGATCTCTTATCTTTGGGTGCATGAAAATATACTAGGCACCCAAATATCTTGAAGTGTCCAATCTCGAGCTTCACTCCGGTGAAGGCTTCTTCGGGAGTTATGTTCTTCAAAATCTGGTGAGGACCCAAATACACTGCTATCATGCATGCTTCTATCCACAAAATCATAGGAAGACTCTGATCATGCATCATTGCTTTGGTTGCCTCAATGATGGTTTTGTTCTTCCTCTTTCTCAAATAGTTTTGACTCCCTCTGAGTCAAGTGACTCCCTTTGAATTCAAGTGACTCCCTCTAAAGTCTGAAGGTTACACATCTTCCTTTGTTGTTAACCTGCCTGGAACAAGAAAACAAACGAAAGGAAATAAAACAAGAATATCTCCTAGAGGAGAATAATGAGTACATCTCTAGAATAAAAACAATTTAAGGATTGTTGTCACAGCTACAATACCTACTTGTAGTGTAGCAAACTTATAAATGTAGGTTAGATGTATTATAATTAAAACAATCAAACCTGGAGTCTTCACTTCCAGTGTTTTGTTCCTCTGAATGCACAGAGATCCCTCTGGATCCATGATTTCAGCAAAGGTTCCTTCCTCCTGCAAGTACCCTCATGACAATGATACAAATAATATATACAAGTGCATACCTGAGGGTGTTGATATTATTTCTCCAATGGCACCTGGCTGATCTCTGTCCTCTGACATCTTCATGAAGAAGGTAGCCACAGTGTCAACTTTTGTCATCATGTTATTTTGAAGCTGGACCTTCAATGTAAGAGCTTGAGTAGATGATTGTCTTCCTTGTCTTGACGTCATATTCCTTCCTTTCTTCCTTTTATTCATCGGTAGTTGTCTCTGGTAACCTTTTTGTATCACTCACAATAAGTATTCTTCTTCAAGGGTGACCTAAAGTATTGACTTCCAGGAACTGAAGTTGCTTGATCCATCAAGCCTATCTCCCACTAAGGTTTTGTTCACCATTTTTTCATATTCTTCACAAAACCTTGCCAACTGGGCAAGAAAACCTAACAACTAGGCTAGGATAGCAACCTTAGGTTTTGTTGGGCTTATGACTACCAAAAATAAGCCTTAAGAGAGTCACAAGAATACTGGTGAACTGAAAAAACTCCTTCAATGAGCTGCAAAAACCTTAAAACCAAAAATCTGTAGAAAATTTTGAAACCCTAGGGCCAAAAATTCAAAATGCTTGAAATTTCACTCTAAGAGTATCTGGAGGTGTGTTGGAGGAGGCCATACTCTCCTATGCCAAATTTAGCCCCAACGTCCAAGTATTAAGAGTTGAAATTGAAAAAGAAGGAGGGTCGTATGGAATTTCTAGAAACCCTAGGAGGGTCGTACGATTTTGCAAAAAGAGGATGGCTTGCTTTGAAGGCTTGTGCAATGGCTTCTTAAAGACCTATGCTCTGAAAACATGTTGAATTTTCACTAGGATAGGCTCAAGCATGAAGTTTATTCCAATTTTAGTATTTTACTTGAACCATAGACAATTGCAACTACACCATAAACAATTTGTTGCAGTAACTAAGATCACAAGAAGAAATACCATGCACAAGTACACACAAAGTATCCTGGGAAACCCTTCTCAACAAGGGAAGAAAACCCAACCAATCCTTTGCTATATTCTCAAGATAAATACCTCCCTACATAGGGGCACACAACATTCCATCTCTGTCTCGGAGAGGAACTACACACCCATCTCATGGGCTCTCTCTCAGGCCGACTCACTCAGTCTGTATCCTCGAGTATGTCTCACACAATTGTAATCATCAATAAGCATAAGCTTGTTTTTTTGTAATGGTGTAGTTTAATTATGAATCTCTAAGATTTTTTCTCATGAAAACAATTGTTTGTTCATCCCCTTGATCATTCTTCTGTAACATAACTCCTGCAATGGTGTCCTTTGAAGCGAAAGAAAATATGATGAATTCTTTAGTAAAATTCGGACTAACCAAGACTGGTGCAACAATTATTGCTTCCTTGATACACTGGAAGGACAACTTACCTTCATTTTCCCATTCGAAACAAGCATCCTTCTTTAACAATTTGTTAAGGGGTTTAAAAATATCTGCAAAGTTCAGAATGAATTTCCTCACAAAGTTAATATGGCCAAAGAAAGACTACAGGAATTTCTTGTCTTTAGGGAGAGGGATCTTTTTGATGGCTTCAAGCCTAGCAGGATCTATTGTGATTCCATCTTTAGAAATGATATGACCCAACAACTTACCCTTGTCAACACCAAAAAATGATTTCTTAAGGTCGAGAGAAATGTCATACTCCCTACATCTTTGGAAAAACATTCTCAATTGTTGGATATGTTGTTATGTCTTTTTGGATATGGTGGTTAGATCATCATGATAGATCTCTATATGTTTTCCTATCAGATCCCTAAAATCACAGTCCATGGCACATTGGAAGGTGGCCCCTGCATTGGTCAGTCCAAAGGGCATTCTTAAATACTTATAAGTTCTCCAAGGGGTGGTGAAAGCAATTTTTAGTTGGTCATCCTCCTTTACCAATAGTTGATTATATATCGAGAAACTATCAAGCATGTACATCATTTCTTCTCCAGTGACCCTTTGCAAAATATATTCCATGTTTGGTAGAGGATAATTGTCCTTAAGACAAGCCTAGTTTGAATTTCTGAAGTCTACACATATCCTGATTTCACCAGTATTTTTCCTTACAATGACTGGATTGGACACCCACGATGAATATCTAATAGGATCAGTTATTCCTGCCTCAACCATCTTTTGTAACTCTTTTTCTACATGTGGAGTGACCTTTGGGTTCATCTTCCTGATCTTTTGCCTGGAGGGTTTTGTGCCTTCTATAAGGGGAATGGCATGTTGTATGACGTCTTCATGGTAATCCTTCTTATCTTCGTAAGACCAAGTGAAGACATATTTAAATTATCTTATAAGGGCAATCAACTTCTCCCTTTCATCAGTTGTTGTTCCTTTTCTAAACTTGATCGTCTTTGGGGATTCCTCGGTTCCAATGTTGAATTCAATGATCTCGTCATTAATTTTGCTTGAGGGCTTCCCCTTATACATGTCATTCCAACCAAAAAGGTTTTCTAAGGGGACGATGCCTTTGGGTAAGGTTCCGTCAGCTATATCAATGATCTCAATATTCTCCTTTTCTGCTAATATATTTATCTGGGCCTCCAAGAATTCACCTTCATTTTGGAGAAAACAAAGAATTTGGATTTCGATATCAAAAACTTGCCAATGTTCTAAGTTGTTGGGTAGCGAGGGCCTGTAATTTACTTCCACCTTATAGATATCAATTTCCTTGAAAGGTTGCAAGGTGGAAGCAGAGACAACAAGGTTGTCTTCCAAATGATTATCTTCCCTAGGGATGGCTTCAATAGAAAAGTTGTCAAACTTCTTTATGGTGTCCCATACGACATCTTTGTATTGTTTCAACCTTGGGTTTTTAGTAGTGAATTTATTGTTTACTTGAGAAATGATTAAGTCAGAGTCCCCTTTCACGTGCAGGGTCTTGATGTTCATATCAATGACCAGATTAATGTCTAGGATAAGGGATTCTTACTCAGCGATCTTGTTTTTGCAGTTGAACTCAAGCATGTACGAGAAAAGGGTAGTCTCATTGTTTGGTGATCTTAATACTATCTCTGCATCCAAGCATGTGCGTGAGTGTGCACCATTGAAATCTAAGCCCCAAGATCCTTCTTTATTTTCCTCATCAAGGAAAAGGGAGTTTTCCAAAATGAAGGTGTTGTCAATTCCTTCTTCCATAACTCGATGGGTTATATTGACATGATTCACATCACCTTCACTTTTGGTCTTGCTTTGGTAAAACGATTTATCCTCGCGTTTGATGGTATAACCTTCCTTTTCTTTGTGAGGCTTTGTCAAGACTTGTTGAATATGTTGCAAAAAATATTCTTCAACCTATTTTGTTGCTTATCTCTTTTCAACCTCCAAAATATCATTTGTTGGGCAAGGTGTACTTCTTGGTGTTACCTCCCTTTCTTTTCCCATTACATTCATCATGCGATGAGCTTCCCTTTTAGTTTCCTTTTCTCGTTCCTCTTGCATGTATGTTCTGACATCGAGGGGAATGTATGGTGATACAAGGTCATCTATCTGATTAATCTGAAAGGTCTCTTCAAGACATTTCTCCTTTTGTATGAGAGAGGAGGTTATGTTTTCTTATATCTCATGCTCTCTTTCTTGAGCCTTAAACAAAGTTGTAGGGCATATCCCAATTAAAACCCCATATGGGTCTTTCATGGTTGATATGTATGACTTGAGGATAATAGCTTGGGAAGGTTTTAAATCTTGAGGGAAATTCCTTACAAGGGTGTTGAATCTATCATTGAAATCCCTTATACTTTCCCCTTAATTTCTCTTGTAGTTGCAGAGTTGATCATAAAGGGACTAGTAATCTTTGTTCTTTCCAAATATTTTGGTAAAACGTTCTCAAAAGAGGTCCCAATTTGTGATTGTTCTTGGGAGAGTAATATCATACCATTCCTTGGCCCTTCCGACAAAAGTGTAAGAGAAGAGTCTTATCTAGACATCTTCATGTTGGTCATAAGGTTCCAGAGCGGAAAGGAAAGAATCTAAGTGATCCTTAGTTGTAATGAGATATTCTCCTGAAAAGCTGGGAAGCCACTCCTTGAAGTCCTTTGGGAGTTTGTTAAGAGATCCAAGGATCTTTGTCATGTCCAAAGTTTTGTACACATCCTTGGCCCATAGGCTCCATGTAGCACTTGACAAGGTGGGCATGGGTGAGAGTGGAGGCGTGGAGGTAGTAGGTGAGGATGGAGGGCTAAGAGAAGTAGAGGGACAATCCTGAGAAGTGGGAGACGACAGAGGACTAGGCCTTTTGGGTGAGGGATCACAATGTCTGGAAGTGATTTTGGGAGTCAACTAATGCCTCTTTCGCATACGTCCCATGTTGGAGTCGCCAGATGAGCTTTAGGACAATCTTATCAAAAGTGAAAAGGGAACGTCCCTTAGGTGGAGTCATCAGGAAAGCTAGGGAAAAAGGCTTTGGGATAGCTTGTTGAAGTGTCGTTAGGGTTCATAAGAGGATTCAAAATCCTCCCCGACAACGATGCCAAAATGTTATTGCACATGTTGTAGGTTGGTCAAAGCCCGAACCAACCATCAAATGGTGACAACTAAGAGAGCACCTACCCACTGTCACCTTAGGTAGGTGTTCCCATCACTTTAGAGATGATAGTATCACCTCAAGGGGGGAATCTTGGTGACCCTAGGGGGGAATGGGATGGAAAGTGTGATGTATGAATGAATGCCCCTATAGGTCAAGTTTATATGTGTGGAGAAGGGCTTGAGTAAGGTCTTGATGGTATCCAAGAGTTTCCAAGAAGTAGTAGACCTTGCAAATGTTGATTGTACCTGCCTGAGACACAAGAAAGACAATGATACAAGCCCAATTATATGGTGGACAAGTAAGTTAAGCTTGCTATCCCTAATTGCAGTAGTTAGTAACAATATATATTAGCAACGAAAATGATAATGAATATGTTGGGTATGTGTTATATTCTTTGCACGAGTAGTAGTGTCTAAGCACCTGTGCCGGGCGCGCAGGGGGGTTCGGGGGCAGCGCCCCCGAATTTTTTTTTT
>ML785859.1:9093-19362 GCA_009831015.1 Picea engelmannii
CCATAGAATCCTCAACAAAATGGTGTAGCAGAAAGAAAGAACAAAACGATAATGGAAGCTGTGAAGACCATGATCCATGATCAAAATCTTCAAATGTGCTTATGGGCAGAAGCAACAATGACAATAGTATATGTACAAAACCGATTGTCCCATAGTGCACTTGGGTTCAAGACCTCGGAAGAGATGTTCACCGAAAAGAAGCCAGAGGTAAGCCATCTCAAAATATTTGGCTGCCCAGTATTTGTACATATTCTGAAAGAGAAGAGAAGCAAGCTGGAACCCTCAAGAAAGAAGGGAATATTTGTGGGATACTGTGAGGCCTCCAAGGCCTTCAGGATTTATATACCAGGTCACCATCACATTGAGATCAGCAGGGATGTGACCTTTGATGCAATGCAACGCTCAAGAAATCAAGAAGATGCCAGCTTGAAGAAGTATATGAAGAGGAACCTATAGCCCCCGGAGTTATAGAATCAGTGAGGGAGGTTCCCAGAGTTGCAGAACCAGTGAGGGAAGTCATAGCTTCCCCTGATGAGGAAATTCTAGAAGATCATGACATAGTAGAATTTCAAGAACCTCTGAAGATGACGATCTCCCATAAGAAAAAGCTTGCTTGGGCTAGGGTGCTTATTCAAGATGGAGAGAAGTATGGTGTTCCCGAAGGAACCACGAGACAGGTGAAGAGACCTAAGCCATTCTCCAGTTATATGGCTTTAATGTGTGATCTCCTAGAGAAGGAGCCTACTTGCTTTGAATAAGCCATTCAGAAGAAAGAATGGGCAGATGCCATGACAAAAGAATACCAATCCATAATAAAGAATGATGTATGAGAAATAGTTCCCAGACCGAAGAGCAAAGATGTGGTATCTTCCAAATGGCTCTTCAAAATAAAACATGTTGCTGATAGAAGTATTGAGAAGTATAAAGCAAAGTTTGTCGCTCGTGACTTTTCTCAAAAGGAAGGCATTGACTATGAAGAGACATTCGCTCATGTAGCCAGATACACTTCGATCAGAACCATCATAGCCCTTGCAGCTAAGATGAAGTGGAAGTTACACCAGATGGACGTAAAGACACCTTTCCTAAATGGTGTCATCAAAGAAGAAGTGTATATAGAACAACCTCAAGGATTTGAAGTTGAAGACAGGATGACTCATGTCTACAAATTGAGGGTTGAAGCAAGCTCCTAGAGCTTGGTATGGCAGGATAGATAGTTTTTTGACGAGCTTGGGCTTTACCAAGAGTAAAGCAAATTCTAACCTCTACTTCAAGGTTATGAATGATGAGCCGGTGATATTGCTGCTATATGTGGATGACTTATTCTTAACTGGAGAAGAAAATCTCATCACCGAATGTAAGAAGAAGCTCGCCGTAGAATTTGAGATGAAAGACCTTGGCCTAATGAATTATTTCTTAGGTCTTGAGGTATGGCAGAGCCTAGAGAGAATCTTCCTTAACCAAGGGAAGTATGCAGTCGAAATCCTGAAGAGATTCGACATGTTGGAGTGCAAGTCCATGAATACACCCATGGAAACGAAGTTGAAGCTACTGGTCGACACTTCGTCAGATTTGATTGATGCCACCCTATATAGACAGATCAAATTGGATCGCTGATGTATCTGACGAACACCAGACCAGATATTTATTTTGTTTTGAACTCTTTGAGTCAGTTTTTGGTAGAACCCAGACATGTTCACCTAGTTGCTGCAAAACATGTGATGAGGTACCTTAAGGGTACATTAGATTGTGGTCTCAGCTATGATGGAGTTCATGATTTCACACTGAGTGGGTACACTGATTCAGATTGGGCTGGAAGTGTCTCTGACAAGAAGATCACTTCAGGATGTTGTTTCAGTTTGGGATCAGCCATGATCTCATGACAGAGTAGGAAGCAATCAAGTGTTGCTCTCAGTACAACGAAAGAAGAGTACATTGCCTTATGTTCTGCCAGCTGTGAAGCTATATGGCTTCAAAAGTTGTTGACAGGTCTATTCGACCAAGAGATGGAAGCAACCACGATTCTATGTGACAACCAGAGATGGATTAAGATGACAAAGAATCCTATATTTCATGATAAGTCGAAACACATAGAGATCCGATACCATTACATCCGTGACATGGTGCAGAGAGGAGCCATAAAGCTCCAGTACGTTAGCACGGATGAACAGGTTGTCGATGTGTTGACCAAGCCTCTATCTCGTGTAAAGTTTGAGCACTTTCAAGATAAACTTGGTATAGTCCGAAAGGACCTCCCTTGAAAGGGGGAGTAGTGTTGTGTTGATATGCCAGCCTAGTGTTGTGATTCCAGCTTAATTGCTATGTTGAGATGCCAACCGAGTGCTGTGCTGCTAGCTTAATTGTTGTGTTGAGATTTCAACTTAATTGCTGATTCCAACTTAATTGCTATGTTGAGATGCCAATGGAGTGTTGTGCTGCGAGCTTAATTGTTGTGTTGAGATTTCATCTTAATTGTTGATTCCAGCTTAATTGTTGTGTTGAGATTTTAGCTTAATTGCTGATTCCAGCTTAATTGTTGTGTTGTGATTCCATCTTAATTGTTGTGTAGTGTGCCATCCTCGTGCCGTGATGATGTACTAGCCTCGTGCTGTGATGATGTGACCAGCCTCGTGCTGTGGTGATGATGATGTATTAGTTTTATACTAATCCATATTGATGCAGATGATGATTTCATTCCATTGAGAATGACGATGCTGCCGATGAGAAAACTTCCGATGATTTATAGATATGCCAGTCAGTGTTCCAAGATGTTGTTGATGATGATGTCCTCTCACCCACCTGATGTTGTTGATGATGCTGTCCTCTCTCTCGCCTGATGCTGTTGTAGAATACCCTTCTTGTTAAGGGGGAGTGTTGAAATAATGTAACTGCAAAGAGTATTCTAATTATTATTTATGTATTATTCATTTGATCAATCCCCTGTTTTGGATTGATCATGTTGGCTATTGTAAATGACCAAATCCCCTTTTGTGGATTGGTCAAAACATAATTGTAATAGGCAAAATAAGAAGTCGGCCCCAGAATATATATTAAAGGTGGTTATAACCACCCAAAAGAAGAAGTCGGCCCTGCTAGTGAAAAGACACCTCCACACGTGCCATAATTGTATAAATAAGGAGGCCAGCGCATCATTTAGACACACACTCACTTGTTCATCAAGAGACAAGTTTGGAGCTGCAGTTGGAGAAGAGAGAGAGAGAGGTGCATTCTTGGGAGAGGACTTTCTGTATTTGTTTAAGTTATCTCTTGGCATTGTATTGGCTATCTATAATAAGGAAGTTTTTGCTGGGTTTTCTCCCCCATGAGGTTTCCCAGGATAAATGATGTGTCTCTTGTGATTGTGTATTTCTCAGTGATCCTATCTATGCTATTGTTATCTAGTGAAATGCAAAGAACTCTAATAATAGCTTAAACCTTAACGAAAACCACACCAAGATCCAAAGGTTCAAGCAGATAGAAAGTTTTTCAAACAATTTCTTTATAATAATTTCTACTTATGGTTTATGTTCATTTCAATTTTCTACTTATGGTTTATGTTCATTTCAATGTTCTACTTATGGTTTATATTCATAATTCATTTCTATTTATGATAAATTATAATTGCTGCAGGTTATCTGAAAGCATTAGACAAATTGGTCCCAGACGAGGAGGAGTGTGACAAGATACAACAAGAATTGAGCCAATACATGCTTGGCCAAGGTGCCTTTGGGACCAACCATGCATTAAGAGATTGAGAGAATTTGATTTCTCTTGCGTGGTGGAACGTTTATGGCGGTGGCACCCCACAGCTCCAACGTTTGGCAGCTTGGCTACACGGGTGCTTTCACAGGTGGTGAACACTTCTTTTGCAGAGAGGTGTTGGAGCACCTACAGTTTCATCCACAACATCAAAAGAAACAGGTTGAATGCAAGTCGGGTAGAGAGCTTGGTTTATGTTCATTACAACTTGCGATTGTTGTCCCATTACTATGAGGAGGCAAAGGAGGATAAAAACTTGAAGCATTGGGACAACCATCCAGAGGAGGATAATTTGGAGAATGGGGTAATGCTTTTAGAGCAATTGGAGAATGCTCTTTTTGATGATGATGATCATGCTGAGATGCCACCTGTAGCTACTACCCAGTCCTTGGTCCCCCTGTTCAGGACTCCAACATTAGGGGCTTCATCTTCATCTATACATTCTGCACAGTTTCGTCCTTCTCAGGCTCCTCCACTACCACTACGTGGAGGCACACACGGCAATCGTGTTGGTGGAAGGAGGATGCGATAGTTGTTTGATGTTTCTCCTTTTTCATTACTTTACATGCCGGTCTATAGATGATAGATTCATAGCATTTAGAAACTAGACTCTAGAGTCTAGCACATTTTAAACTTTATTGTTTTGGACCTTTCGATCTTCATAATTCAGTGCAGATGGCCTATTTTGTAATCATAACTATTTGGTCATGAATCATGTTATTGTTGACAATTGCTAGATGATTGATTTCATTCCATAACTTAATGGTCTACTTTATATTATATGGCTTAAAAATTTATATGTTGGTTTGTAAGTTTGTAATTGCTAGATTCTAGATGGTTGATGCTCGAATGATTAATCATTGTTGTACTACTACTTACTATTATGGATGCCATTTTAATGTTACAATGCATAAATATGCATGTTTTCATACATTCTGCAGCTAATTTGTCATTCTACATGCTTTTTTTAATATAAACGCAATATATATATATATATATATATATATATATATAATGGACACTTTCGGGACGCTTTGCTCCCGAGGATTTTTTGAAAATGACGCTCCCGACGCTTCGCTTCCTAAAAACGCTCCCGCTTCGCTCTGCGCTCTGGCAACATTGGCTCCAATACATACAGACAAATGATTAGATGGCAGATATATTTACCAAGGCTCTGAGTAGACAAAAATTCATGAGGTTCAGAGATCAGATGGGGTTGGTTCAAAATCCCTTCCTCGTTAAGAGGGAGTGTTTAAAAGAGTAACTCTGAAGGTCTTCTTCCATGTGGTGGTTTCCTAACATGGAGGGGGATAATGAAACTAGCCAAGTTGATGGGTTAAATCTTTTTTTTCTAAGTCTAACTTAGAAAAGTACATTAAATGTGTTATATTTTAATGTTGATTTAATGAGCACTTTTTTGAAAGTTAAAAGTGAAAATAATTTAAGTGATGATTTTTTAATCTTGGCCATCCATCTCATTGAGAGAGTGAGGGTTGATCTCAGACCTTGATCTATTTGGAGATAGGGTTTTTGCTTGCTCATTGAGATAAAATAAATTGACGTGTTGGCTGGGGTGTATTATTCATTTAAAGAGGGCAACTTTCTGTTAGAGAAAGAGATTTGCTTGAGGGTTTGCTGGAAGAAAAGTGTAGAGAAGATGGAGGAGACATTTGGCAGGTGAATCGAGTAGCTTTCCTTGACATTTGTAGAGGTCGTACTTCAGATCTGAATGAGGGCCGTACAGGTGACACAGAGGGCCGTATGCACTGCGCAGAGGCAATATTTTTCTGGGTCGTTTTTGTGCTGCTAAGGTCAACTTGATTGGGAGAGGGCCGTACAGATTTCTAGGAAGAAATTGCTGGGGTTTCTCTCAGCTTATTGACTGGATCGATTTGTCTTATAAGAGATTTCTATATTTTCTGCTGTATAATAAAAATCCACAAACTGAAGAACTGGTTTTCTCACATTGGGTTTTTCCAGGGGTTATTTTACCCAAAAATATTTGTGTCTCTCATGTGATGTGATTGCTGTTATCTCTTCGTTGTAGATCAGATTTATTTCTTCTGTGCATTGTTTAGTTTTGTGAAGAAACCTAGCTGTAAGCTAAGAAAAACAATTTCAGAAAATTATTTTAATGTGCTAAAGTAAATTTCTGAGTGATATATTGTGAAGATTTCTGGTTCATTTGGCTGGGTTTTAGTGGATTCACATAGCTGTACACAAATAATAATAATAAAAATCCTAACAAAATTCCTCTCATTCGTCTTCATTCCTCATCTATTATCTTTGTTTTTAAATCTAGTTCTATACTTAGAAGTGTAGCTGTCACATTAGCATTTGTGCTTGCTTTGTTGTTTTTATCCTTGATAAATGCATTATATGAATAGTATAAAAACCAGCTAACGAATCTTTTGCTTCTTCTGTTATAATTACAATACCTTATGACTGAAAATAAAGCGACCTTTTAAAGTGTCAGTAACAAGCTTCAAGTCTCCTTATCTTAGGATTTTCCTAACTCCTTTCTCTCTCATTTACATCTCTGTCAAAGGAGAGCTCCAAAAAACTGCTAAATCTCTCCACATCACAAACTTCTGATGAAGAACAAGTTGGAATTGACTATAACTCCTCAAATCTGGAACAATTCTTTGGTGTTCCCTCTATTGGTCTGTTATCACTCTTACATTGAGAGTAAAATTTGTTGCTTGATGGTTAATTCAGCTAGGCAAACATGGTCGACCATCACTCACATTGAAATTAGAAGTCGTAACTTGATGCTGAATTCACCGATGAAACCATCATTGAACACCCCCTAGATGATCCCTCCATTAGGAGACCTGCCAGAGATGCTGATTTTACCTGGAAACCCATCTCCCGACTAATAATCCAAATAAACTCGCTTTATGAATTATTAGCACAACTAGGTTATCAACGAAACATTAGCGTAAGCATAAAACAGAAACCAATCACACATTGCACAAGATATTCAGGTAAACACCCCTGTAAAAACCCTTGTGGGAAAACCAGATCTTCTTTTATTAATCTTGGTCCCCCTTCCTGGAATAATGGCCCTTCAGAGGATTACAATGCAATGATAGCCTAGCCCAACTGGCTGCTATCTCCCTCGCTGCTCCTTTGCACCTTTCCCCAACCCTGCCCACTCACACTTGGATGAACACTCTTCACCCACTCAATGAGATCTCCTCACTTTCTCTCGTGTGTCTCATCCTCTCACCTAGGTTGCCTTTTATTACATTGAGATTTGACCAAATCAATCACCAACCCTAGATCTCCAAAGTGATCAAAGGATGAGATCTAATCTCACACTTTAGATCTAACGACTAGGACTTAATCAAACTCTCACTTAAGTTACTAATGCGTAATAACTTAGGCATTTAGCTTAATTAATAAAAGATCATTCACTTCAATTATTAATAGATATGGTGAACTTCCTAAGGTTTTCTGAGAGGTTACAAGGACGACTTCCACGTGTTGACACAAACCCATGTGGAAGTACCTGTCTGATGCTAAATACATCAACACTCCCTCTTAGCAAGGAAGGTACTTCCACCACCCAGAGGTAGTTCTGTCTTCGCTATCAAGTCTACTACCATGGCTACTCTCCAATCCACATGATTGGTTGCTCCCTCTAACACGAAAGCTATCCCTGCCATCTTGCTCAGACCCTTCTCTGAAGACTTTCACTAACTGTCCGGGACTCGCTGCTCCTTGCCCAGATCCATGCCCGAGGTTTCCCACAACCTTCTACTGCTGCCTAGGTCCTTTTCTTTGCTGCCCGACTATCTCAACCCGCTCCCTAACTATCTCAGCCCGCTGCCTGACAGTTCTATTCGTTGCCTGACGTACCTGCCCGCTGCCCAAGGTACTTGCTCACTGCCTGATAGCTTTCTGGGTTGCCTAGTGTGCCCTCCTGTTGCCCGACCCCTGCTAGGTCTGCCTGCGGCTTCCGGCCCCCTCTCAACGATTGTTGTTGTTCGTGCGTTGACATGGCGGCTAACTTTTCCTCTGACGAAAACTCTTTCTCCCAGCCCACGCGCTGGTTTCCTTTCCACGCGGTTGACTGGTCTGTGCCCCTTTAGCACCTAGCCGATCTGCACCCGCCCAGATGACGACTACTTATCGTGCTGCCGCTCCACCACTTGCCGGCCTCTACCTGTTGGCTCCCACAACTTTCTTCCCATGTCGACGTTTCTTCAGCAACCTGCGGCTGTTGTTTACCTCTGTCGCCTCTCTCTACACGTCCGTCAACCTTTTCCCAACCATTTGCTGTAACTTCTCTCTATTGTCGGCTACTCAGCTTCTGGCTTCCGGATTCTTACCATGTCTTACCCGCCACAATTTCTTTGTGGATGTTTGTTCCAAGCCCACAGTCTGATCCACAACAATCTTTCTCAACCGCTCTATCTCACGTCCACTGTAGCCTGGGTTCGATCCGTATGGGAGTACGACTTACGATCCGTACGACCTATATATATATATATATATAGATATAAATTAACCTCGATTTTGCGGCTCCAAACCTGAAATTTTTTTTCTTGCAAAATGGTTTCGCTTTTCAAATCTCGATCTTGTGCAAAATGGTTTCGCTTTTCAAAGTCTCGGCTTTGATACCATGTTGATTTTACCTGGAAACCCAACACCCAACTAATAATCCAAATAAACTCGCTTTATTAATTATTAGCACAACTAGGTTATCAACGAAACATTAGCAGAAGCGTACAAACAGAAACCAATCACACATTGCACAA
The DNA here is from genome assembly GCA_009831015.1 of Picea engelmannii. NCBI lineage: Eukaryota > Viridiplantae > Streptophyta > Pinopsida > Pinales > Pinaceae > Picea > Picea engelmannii. The sequence continues at coordinate 17,616 of ML785859.1, forward strand.
GATATTCGAGTAAACACCCCTAGAAAACCCTTGCAGGAAAACCAAATCGTTTTTTAATCTTGGGCTCCCTTCCTGAGATAATTGCCCTTCAGAGGATTACAATACAGCGATAGCCTAGCCCACCTGGCTGCTATCTCCCTCGCTGCCCCTTTGCACCTTTCCTCAGCCCTGCCCACCCACACTTGGATGAACTTTCTTCACCCACTCAATGAGATCTCCTCACTTTCTCTCGTGGGTCTCATCCTCTCACCTAGATTGCCTTTTATTACATTGAGATTTGACCAAATCAATCACTAACCCTAGATCTCCAAACTGATCAAAGGCTGAGATTTAATCTCACCTTCACTTTATATCTAATGGCCAGGACTTAATCAAAGTTACTAATTCCAAATAACTTAGGCATTTAACTTAATTAATAAAAAATCATTCACTTTAATTATTAACACATAAGGTGAACTTCCTAAGGTTTTCTAAGAGGTTAGAAGGAGATTTCCACGTGTTGACACAAACCCACGTGGAAGTACCTGTCCGATGCTAAATACATCAACAAGAGACTCTTTCTCCAGGCTATTTTTTAAGCAACTAGTATTGAGCTGGTATCATGCTCAATATATCACTCAAACCTCCACCGACCAGATTCCCTTTTCAAACCACTGTAATATACCTAATTATTAGTGTTATATTAATAACTATTATGGAAGGTCGTATCCTTTAGCATAGTTGTGTTTCTTAGGTACTACTAATATGTCAGTTTTTTTGACTGTATATTATCAATTACTTGTATCATTCACATTTATAAATTACTATTTCTGTCCTTTGGACAATATGGGCTTTTCCTTTTCTTATGAATGTCTTTGGCATCCTGTGACTACTGCAAGGTATGTCACAAGTGGTATCTGTTAGATTTAGGGTAATTTTAAATTCAGCAGTCTCTTTTCAATTTCAAAGCTAAAAACACCTTAGATCTGAAACACAAACAGCATATAGAGATACATCTATAATAGAAAGTGACAGTAGAAGAAGACAACTTAGATCATAAATAATAGATCTCAGATCTTAAAACCATAATAGCAGATCTAGAAGAAACAGTAACAGCAGATTAGACAAAGCTCATTCAATACCATAGAAGACTCAAACTATATGTAATAAACTCAGATCTCAAACATTAATGAAAAGCTCCTCTAAGAGTAACAGTAGATCTATATCTTGATTCTGAAGCAAAAACTCTTCTAATTGTAGCAGCAGAATTATAACACAGTTCTGGTACTATACTCCAAAGGTAAACAAGGAGCAAATAATATAAATCTATGCAGTGCTTATTCAATGAAAACAACTCTGTAGTAAAGTCAGATTTGAAACTAGGAGAGAAAGGTAAGGAACTTACCTRGTACCTGCCTTACCTTTAAAGAAAACACAAAACCACAGAAGGTAAAGATCCTTGAAGTSATGCTCAGACAAAGGTTCAGTTCAAGGATCTTCTAAAGATCTATTATGCCAAAGATTTGAAGGAACTTCCATGACCACCAAGCATAAGAGTTAAAACACCAAAGGACCCAAATCAATCCCAGACAAAGGAACCATCAAACTAACCCTCAGGTCTGTACGTAAACCCTTGCTTCTCATGTGGAAGATCCACCCCACAAAGACAAGGTATAAATGCACAAGACAGCAGACCTGAAGAGGATCTTTCCTTAAGAGGACACACCTCATAACAAGACAAAGTCCACACTGGATTAGGCCTCAGCAA
>ML785859.1:20469-49652 GCA_009831015.1 Picea engelmannii
ACCCTGGATCCAGTCCAGGGGCCCTAGACATATCTAGGGTCTTCAATCTCTTGGTCCCAGACCAAGAACCCAATGCTCCAGGCATGGGTACCCTGGCTGCAGTCCAGGGGCCCTAGACATATCTAGGGACTTCAAATGCTTGGCCCCAGACCAAGACTCCCATGCCCCAGGCATGGTTACCCTGGATCCAGTCCAGGGGCCCTAGACATATCTAGGGTCTTCATCAATTTGGTCCCAGACCACATACCCCAGGAGTGCACTGGGGGCCCTAGATCTCGTCTAGGGTCTTAGCCATCCTCCAGGAGAATGGCTCTCGCTGCTGCATGTAAATTTAACAGTATCAGATAAATTTGAACCTTGCTGGCCTATGGCCAAATTCATTCTGCCTGTGGCAGTAAACTCCCTTGGCCGGTGGCCATTTTCTTGGCTAGTAGCCATTCAACTTTTTGGCCTTTTATATACGCTACTGCTATTAAAGATATAACACAAAGTCCTGAATATATTTTGGTCATTAAAACTAGAATTTTTAAACCAACATTGTGATTGCTGTGGGAGCACAGTTTAAAGAAACAAAACATAGCACTTGGTAACAGCCACAGCAATTACTGATGCAGTTGCTACAGGCTGGATAGAAAGGAGAGCAGTAAGATATCTGTCAATTATCACACAACAAATCACATTTATTGGAGCTGCTATGAAAACACAAGTGTTGAAAAAATCGACATTGGCAAAAAGTTGCCAAGGATTTAGACATCGTGAACATCGGTGAAAAAATTGCAAACCATGGCAGGCATTTAAAAATACAAAGTAAATTCAAAATTTTCATTTTTTAAAATATAAGCCAACATCAACATCAAATAATCAGAATTCTACCTAGTACATAAATATGAAAAGAAGACTGATATATAAGATGTATAGGGTGCCAAATAATACATCAAAGGCGATATTGAATCTTGATAGCTGTCCCATCAAAGGAATAAAAAATGAATATACAATATGTTACACCCCCCTGCCTAGGGGTAACTGGAGGAGATCATGTCTCGAGGCCCACAATGGAGAACATGATCTACACCATGATGATGATGATCAGCATGTCCACAGATGACAGCCCAACAACTCTCCTTATTTGCCTCCCAACACAGATCAACCAAGGCTCATCACATTCAAGCAACCCAGAGTATGGGAGATGGTAAGCTATTATCACCATGAGGTATGTTAGTCCTTCTTTTGTGCAAAGTGTTGTGCTTAATTTGTCGGGCATGTGGATGAGGATCTTTGGTTGAAGTTAGATAATAGATCACTGGTTTGGGAAATTGTGTTAGTTGCCTTGTTTCACCTCGGTGGTCAGCTTCTATGCCCTAGTCTTGTGATGTCATCGCCCATGGAAAAGGGGTAATACTGGGGTGCTCTCTCAAGGGTAACGTTCCGCTCCCGACCATACTTAACACCTTTCATCTTAAAGCCTTTCACATATCCTAAACTTCGCCTATGGTCCATTTTATCATGAGAAGAGGGGATGAAGGCCCAAAGGTTGTTTCCCAGCTACTATAAAAGAATAAGAAAATGATGCTAGAAAAGAAAGTGAACATAGCAAAGCAAGACCACCAAAAGCCAATCCAACTTGAGCTCTAATCTTTCAGTGCTCGCCCTGGTCCCAAAAAAGTAATGCTATAGCCTGAAGCCCTGTACAAAAGGGGACCCGCAAATTTGCAAATATAAATGAAAGCATGGACTAGAAAAAGGAAAAATGAGGTTTGGAAAAGGTGGCACACAAATATGGGGTAACTCAAGAGCAAGCACACCCTCCACAAAGGCGCTCATAGAGATGGATTAGAACCATAAGCCATGAAGTAAGCCCTAAACCATATCACTTTCACACTTTAGTGGGTTTTTACTTTCCCTTGTCACTCTCAGGACCTATCCCTCTACCTGTGTTATTTTACTTCCTGTCTTGGTGGCTCACCTAATAGGGTTGGATGAAACCCTCCCATACTTAAACTTGGTAACTCACATGGGGTCCTGGGCAAGTGTGATGCTTGAAGGGGATATTGAAATGAATTATCTTACGTGGCTTATATCTTAAGTCACAACTTACTTTGTATGTTTTAAGGACTAATGTTTCTTATGAACTTTGGCTAACCATGTTTTATACTTTCTCTTGTTTTGGATGGCCTTGACATGGTTCTTGAGGGATGTCATGGGTGCTGAATTTTTTATGCTAGCTCAAGCACATGTAGTTTCTTTTCAATTTAGTATGAACTTGAACCATAAACAATGCAGTAATACAATAGTTGCAGTAAACCAAGATCACAAGAAGAATAACCATGCACAAGACACAAGAAGTTATCCTGGGAAAACCCTTCTCAACCAAGGGAAAAACCCAAAAACCCAACAACCCTCTCCACCAAAAATATGGGTGCCAACAAAGGTGGCCCTCAAGACAAAACCCTAGCGCACACAATAGGGGTGTTCTATGACCAAGAAAGATAGCGCATAAGAAGTGCGCACCAAATTTCAACTCTCCAAGTAATGCGTTGAGTGAATGAGATGAATGATCCACAATGGGGATCATTCACTAATATATACATGACCTAACTCAATCAATAGGCATGTCTATTGGCACAGTAGGACCGACTTGTACAACTCAATAATACAATTAATCTTTTACATAATATTAATTGTCTTTACATAGTAGGGCCGACTTGTACCAGTGACTCACCACCCTTAGACAGTGGCTCTCACATTCTCAGAACCTTAGACGATGGACAAATGGGCTTGGTTTGAGTAGTTTTGGTCATTATACCACACATATGGGCTGAAAGCCCACAAGCTAGGCAGAGCACCCTAGGGCTTTTGTGCACAGAGGATAGAGGATGTTCCAGCAGCGGGCCTTTGTACATCACTCATAGACATTATTGCAACCCTCTTAGCCCTCAACGTGGCCTTTGGAGGCCCTTGACGTCACCCTCTAACCTTTGAAGTTTGACGTCATCTTCTTGGCTAGGGTTTGGTGGATGGTTTGGTTCCAGAGATGATTGACATGGCTTGGGGTGAGGAAACACATCACTTAACACTCATTCACCCTTGGAGCATGCCACTTGGCCTTTGGAGGCTCGATGTTTGCCTTTGGAGGCATGACATCACCCTCTCTTAGCACGATGTCACCTTTTTAGAGCATGACATCACCCTTTTTAGGGTTTTATGATGTATTTTTGTATTTTGGCATTATGTTAGAGCCAAATCATGGGGTCAACCCCACTCATATTTTATTGTTGACAAATTATGTGGACAAATCATGTTAGGGTAGCCTCATATAAAAGGGCAAACCCTATTTTCATTTTGGGTCATCACAACTCTCACTTGAGAGACTTTACTTCTGAAATTTTCGCCCTCTAAGGGTTATTGGCTATCTCTCTCTCATGCGCTATGCTTGGAAGGTGACTTGCGAATGGTTTTTGCTAATTTTGGATGGGAATTTCTGCAATTAGGGTTTTATCTCATGGTTTCTTGGATGAAGTAAGTGAATTTCTGCAATTTATCTTTATGCTATTAATGTTTCATGGTAAATTTGCTATTTTATGCTAGACGTCTTGCTTGGTGTAACCCTAAGAGAGGAACATAAGTGCTTCTTCCTCTCACAAGGTGATTTTTGTCCAAAATTTGTGAAAGTATCCTTGCTAGGGTTAGAACCCTAAAGCCATAAAGTGTTAGCACTTTAGGATTTTAACCCTAGACTTTTGATCTTTGACCTAATTGAAGCTACAAGGGAGGAATGATTTCTAGGGCCTAAATGTGCTTGCACTCTAGAAATCCTTCTCCTCAAGATTCAAAGCCTAAGGGCCAAATGTGCTTGCACCTTAGGGTTTGAATCCCATCTCTTGGTTGCAATTAGATCAATCTTCATGCTTAGTTGCATTTGCTGTTATAAGACTCCATAAGCCAATAAAGGCACTGATCTAAGAAGTAGCTCTCTTTGTGAATTGGTTAACAAACTCACTGTCTCAACTCTCTCAAGCTTTCTACTGACTTTACTAACACTAACATTGGCAAGCTCACTAATTTTCTTGTTGCTGTTATAAAAGTTTGCTACAGCCATCTGAAAACACTCAAATTTGCTACCTACACTCTTGTAAAGGTGGCCTAACTCATTCAAAAATTGCATCTAACAATTGGATAATGTTCTAGTGGATGTAGGCTAAGTTTTATTGGTCAATTGTTGCATTTCTGAGGATTAATTGTTACTGCTGTTACAAATCATTTACTAATGTCCTTTAATTGCTTACTGCTGCAAATTTGTATCAGCCATTGCAACTTATCTTTCCTAGTGTCATAAGAGGTTATTCTTGCATGATTTAGCTTGGAAATTGTTACATATATGCCGCAAAGTGTTCTTGTTCTGGGCAGGTACTCAAACAACTTCACACCTCTTATCTTTCCTTGACCTAGACCAATCTTTCGGTGATCAAGAGAGGGGGCGGTAGGCTTGGCTACAATACTTGCTATTTGATCCCTTGAGGTCACCACGGAAGCCTCCCTTGTGGTGGACCTCTTACATCACTAAAACAAGGGAAGTTCTTACTAAGGTGATAGTGGTAGGATCTTCCATAGTTACGCAAGATTTGGGAGTCTTGTGTTGGGTTTTGCATAAGTACAAATCCTGCGATAACAAAATACAAATTCACATCAAATATATAAAATGTTTCTTTTATTATGAGTTTATTAATTTTCAGACCATGGTATGCAGTTTCTGCACTCGGAAACTAAAGTTCAAAGCCTAGGTAGATTAAAACTTTAAATGGCAATCAAAATAATAGATTTGAACTAATTTTTTTCTTCTAAGACATTCTGCTGAAAATAAGAACTGAAGAAATACACTAGATAGAACCACTCAAACCTGCATCTGTATTCTATTACCGCAAGGAAGAAATACACAACATATAAGCTCAAATAAAAAATATGCTAACCACCACAGTGGTGCGCCCCTTCTTCTCCTTTATATACTGAGGAGTAAGAAAGCAGTACAATGAATTTATACATATGCAATTAGCACCCCTTATGATTGAATCAAATCCTTATCCTAGTCACATCAACTGGCGTGTTTTCATTGCATGTATAATTGTGTTAGGTGAATTGAGCCTCAACTGGAAGATGAGTTGGAGCATGCAAGCATGCATCCTCTCCTTGAGATCCATGCCCTCTACATAAATCTAGAAACTCCTCGTACGTTAGCACCCCAACTGTCTAGGGTTTTGCACGCTGCTACTAATAATAGGTCATGCATGCTAAAATTAGAAAAAACAAACTCTGAAAATAACAAAACTCTATGTAACATTGGAACTGCTAAATATGAAACATCATCTAAACTGGAATTAACCTGAGGTGACGCCTGCATGCCTTCAACATGCTTGTGCCCTAGCAAACTGCAGTCTAATATCTATACAACTATCACTTGTGTTCTCATTCAACCTGTTCATAACTGCTGTAAGGAAAGGATGAAGGACTGATCTCTACTGTCTTTGTTGCACCGTCATTGGGAGATCACTAGCTGAGTAATAGATACAAATGCAAACACTCCTTTTTGAGGAAGGTGTTCCCCACCAAACCTAGTCTCTCTCTAAGCATCTCAAACTTCCCCTTTGCGAGGGGCTTTGTCAAAATATATGCAACCTGCAATTCTGAATGAACATACTCTAGGATCAATGCACCCTTCTGAATTCTGTCCCCGAGGAAATGGTACTAGATGTCTATGTCCTTGGAGCAATCATGAAACACTAGATTCTCAGAGAGTCTGATACAACTCTGATGGTCACAATATACCACAGTAGGCTCCAACCTCTGATTGGTCAACTTTGCAATCAACTTGTGAAGCTAGGCAACTTCACAACTAGCAGAACCGGTTGCCATGTATTCTGTCTTTGTTGAACTAAGTGCCACCGCTCCCTGCTTCTTGTTGAACCAGGATATCATACTTTAACCCAAATTGAAACAAAACCCTAAAGTACTCTTCTTGCCACCTGCATCTCCAGCCTAGTCAGAGTCCACAAAACCATTGCAGCTTCAACTCACCTTCTACAACATGTTAGTCGTTTACCTGTTTAGCTCAGATAACTTTCTCCACAACATCAGAGCAGATAGTCAAATGAGAAGACAATAGAGAGGGTGCTTTCAATGTTTTCTTCGAATAGTAATGCATAGGTTTAATGAGGGCATAGTAGACACTGTTATTTGGTAAGCGTACATGCATCTGTGTACCACCTTCAGTTAATTCCAATTTATGTCTTGTTTCAAATTTAGCATTTCCAGTTTTAGATGGAGTTAGTCTATTGTGGGAAGTTTTTCTTTTGTTAATCTTCAGTTCAGTGTTCAGTTCAGTTTGATTTTAGAATGCATGCATGATCTAAGTTTAGACAAGGCGGATGAGAGAGTAGTCTTCTGGATTTAGATGGGGTGGTGTTTCTAAGGCAAGATGACACATGTTTACATGCTGTCAATGTTCTCTAGTTGGGCACTCTATTCTAGGAAGCTTCTCATTCATGCAAGGCACACTAGGCAAATTTAGGGTTATGGTTTCCTATCCTATCCTAGACGCACCTTAGGGATAGAGGGCATTGATTGTAACCCTGCTTCACCTAGTCTATAAAGGAGTGAGTGGATCTTCCACTGAGACGGTTAGTGAGTTTATGTTTTTGAGCTATAACATTAGAGTTTACTGTTTTCTAGATTTAATAAAATGGTGGTGCAGATTTGAGAGCTTTTTTTTGTGTATTTTCTGTTAGTGTTTCCAGCAGCATATGTTTGTAGGAACTAGTATTCAGAGATTGTAGTTTTGATATGTTTCAATTTTAAGCTATCTAGGGTTCAGTTATTCTTTGAAGTGCAGAATCTGCTTACAATGGTTTGAATAATTTTGACATGGTGTAAGAGCATGTTTGTTAAAATTTTCTAGAATCTGTGTATGGGTAGGATTGCAATCTGTGAGAGGGAGTTGTCTGAACGTTTTAGGTTTGGGATGACCGAGCTTTAGTAAGTGAAGTAGCGTTGGACTTGAGAAGGGTTAAGGGTGAGATTCCCAGTGTCTTCTGGTAATTTTAAGGCTGTGTTTGATCTTAGTTGCTTATCAAATTTCGTGTTTGTTTTAAGAGTTCCAATCATGACTAGTCTTGGTGTTCGAGATTTTTACATATTGGAGGGCACTTCTAACATTGTTCCATGGAAGTGCAAGCTGCAGATTCTCCTAAAGAGGTTGAGTTGTGGTACCTCATGGAGAAGGATGTTGTAGTTCCCACAAATCAAATCCCAAGGATTTGGCTAAACATACTAGGAAATAGGTCAACATAAAATGAATCGTTCTAGATTTTTGTGAACAATCATCTAATCCTTCACATCATAGAGAAGATGGCCAACGATATGTATGATGCCCAAATAACTTTGTACTAGAGTAAGAACATGTCCAAGGGAATGCTCTTGAAGAACAAACTGAGCAATGTTCACACGGGCAAGATTAATACAATAGCTAGCTATTTGATGAAGATTATAGAGTTGAGACATCAACTAGTTGCAGTTGGTGACAAGATAGTAGAGAATGAGCTATTTCAGATCTCTCTGAACGGCTTTGGTGCATCTTAGTATCATTTTCTACAATGTATATGTGCTCGTGAGAAGCTACCTTCATTCGAAGCCTTGCGAGATGCTAGTTATGAGGATGTACCAAACCTATCCCTCATCGAGAAGGTGAGGAAAGGAGGAAACAAAGTAGCATCCAAGAACTGTTAGAACAAGAAGGAAGACATGACGTCTTCTAACCAGTAGAAGAATGACTTGAGTGATGTTAAGTGCTTCAAGTGAAACATGCATGGCCACTATGCTCGTTAGTGTCCCAAGAAGAAGGGGAAGGGTAAGTAACAAAAACAATTGAAACAATTTACAGGAAATGTGGAAACTTCAGGTGTGGATGAATTCACTGCTAAGCTAAGTTGCACGAAACGGGGAAACGATTCTGAGTTTCTGAAACCGAGACGATACGAAACAGGCCCTCAAAAAATGGAAACGTTGGGGGAAACGCCGTATATAAAAAAATTAAAATATATATATATATATATATATATATATATATATATATATATATATTTTAATTTTTTTATATTGCAAGAAAAACATAATGATACACATAAATGACATTTTAGAAGGAAAACCATGTCCATATTAACTCCCATAAATGATGAATATCATTCATTACATAATGCAAGTAGCAAAATCCAAAATTAGCCTTTATAAATGAGGCTTTACATCCAAAATCAGCCTTTATAAATGAGCTTGCATGTGCTGAAAATGAAAAAAAACATGAGCTAAAGGCAACTACAATTACATATCATACTGATCATCATCCTCATCATAAAAAATAGAACAAGATGCATGTTCAGCAGAACTAGAGCCTCGATGGGAAGAAGAGGCAACTTGAATTCCACTTCCACTTGCATCATCAACAATATCAAGAGCAGAAAGAGAGAGCTCTAAGTCAGGGTTTTTTGCATCCACATCCCACTCTTTATGAGGACCACTTGTATATTCTTCACCCTTGCGAGACACAAGGCGAAGGTTTGAATGCACATATACAAGATCCTCAACCTTCTGCGATCCCAACCTATTGTGCTTCACTGAATGAATGAAACCATAGGTGCTCCAATTCCTTTTTGCTGATGAAGAGCTTGCCACTTGTGATAGAATACGAGTGGCAAGACTTTGCAAATATACACCATTTGCCCCATGACAAGTCCACCATTTAATCAGGTTCATGGTGCTTCTCTCCTCCAAAGCTGAGATCTCTGCAAAATCCTCTAATCCAACAACAAAACAAACAAATTCCTCCCTCACCTCTATTTGCTGAGAAGATGGAAACAACCTCTGGAAGGCTTTTTTCACTCCTGTGGCCACCTCCTTGTCCTTATGTGGGGCCTTCCTCTTCCCATTGCTTAGAGCAATGAACTCCTCATAAAATTTGGGATTTAGAGCATGTGCCAAAGTGTGCAATGGAGTGTTAAATCCATTCCACCTAGTAACAATGATGGACCTCACATGCTCAACAAAATCAACCTCGACAAAAAACAGAGTGGGAGCCTCCTTTGTAATAATTTCCACGGTTTTCTCAACCATGGTATACATGCCATCATAAATCTCTTCCAGGAAAGGTTTGTCTATGTTTGCATCTCGGAGAAGCTCAAATGCTGGTGAAGTAAACTTGAGCAAGAATTCTACCTTGCTCCACCAATCCTCATCAATCAACACCCTCTGCACCATACTTCCTCTCTCTAAATCTAATTGTCTCCACTCAGCCCAAGTCACACCCACCACCATACTCATCAATGCACTTTTGACCTCAACAAGGCAGTGCAACATGATGAAGTTTGAGGCATATCTTGTCTCAACAACTTTGACCAACTCCAATTTGGAGTATTCTCGATACATTGCTTGAGACTGGTGGTGGTTGGTGATTAATTTAATGATCTCCCTAGCTTGCCTTGTGACCTCCTTAATCCATTCAGTTTTTGCCTCGGATCTCTTCTAAAATGAGATTTAAATTATGGACAATGCAAGGAGTCCAAAACATATGATTATATCTACTCTCAACAATCAAGCCTGCAACTTTGCAAACGGGTGCATTATCTGTGATAACTTGCACCACATTTGCTGGCCCTACTTGTTCAATAGCAGAAATTAAAATATCAGCAATGAATTTGCTATCTTTTTCCTTGCCAGAACAATTTTCTGCTCTCAGGAACATCGCTCCTATTGGTGATGATGCAATAACATTGATCAAGGGCCTCCGCTTTGTATCAGTCCATCCATCAGAGATAATGGAAACCCCTGTGCTAGTCCATGTGCTGCGAACTGGTTTGAGAATATCATGAATCAATGACCTCTCTTTCTGCAGCAACACTGTTATGAGTTTTTCATAGTTTGGCCCCTTGAAACCTTGAGGAGCCTCGTTAATTGCCTTCACCATATCCTTCCAATAGGGGGACCAAACCACATTAAATGGGATGCCACATGCAAATATGATCCTTGCCACTCTTGACTCTGTTTCTTCTCTCTTTTGGTTGTTGAACATTTTCATCAATCTGTTGTCTGAAGCTGCACCTTGTCCTCCAGGGCCTTTGGATATCTCGTTTTCTACCTCTAGCGCTCTCCTCTTCCTTGCTTCGTGAACAATCCTTGGCTCATTGCTAACACCCAAGGAAGGAGGATGCTTGCTGCTTCCATGCATAGCAATATTTGCTCTATTATCCTTAATTTTTTGAGCATCATCATGCTCTTTATGGAATCTATCCCTCACCTGCAGATTAAGAGCATGTGGACAACCTTCAATACCCTTCCCTTCATGCAAAATGTGAGCCTTGACTCTTGTGTAAGAGCCCTTAAAGGTCTTATCCTTCTTGCATAAATTGCAATTCCATTCCCATGAACCTCTACCGACACCCATGGCCTTGACCTTGGTAACATGCCTCCAAAGAGGATAGTATTCCTGCTGCCTACTTACTTCAGCAACTCTAGGAGTAGATGAAACAACACTTTGAGAAGCCATGAATGCTGCAAGAAAAGAAGAAAATCTATTCACCAAACAAAATAGAAAATTGTATATTGCAAACCAAGAGAAAAAAAGAATCTGTTAACTTGCTAAGCAAACATAAAATAAATCTACTCACCAAATAGAAAAGAAATTTGCTCACTAAAACCACACACAATCTCCTTCTTGCTGCTGTAGGAAGCTCTTCTTGCTAATGAAAGTGTGAGCAATGAGTGAAGCAAGTGGTTTCTTATAGCAAAGGAAGGAGATTTAGGGTTTTTGTTTGCATCTAGAAGTTTATTTTTTTAATTAAAATGGCAGAAAATCATCTTTATTCTCTTTGGAGAAGGTAAAAAAATCCTTCACTAAAACTAATTGGTAGTTTGGGCCCCCCTTGGCCCCCTTTTTTGCCTAATTCAACTTTGAAATCCGCCAAAACTCGGTCGTACGGGCACGGTACGACCAAGAAACGCCATCGACCGTACCGTACGACGTTTCCAAGTCGAGAAACGCCGTACGGTACGACCGACGACGTTTCTTGGCCGTACAATACCCATTTCGGCGTTTTGTACCGTACTTGGGCAGGAAATAGAGGGGTTAGGGGCGTTTCTTGCAACTTAGCTGCTAAGGTTGACACAACCTTTAGCATGTTATCATGTCTTTCCACAAATAGTTTTGAGGGTTGGATGGTATGTTGACAATGGAGCCTCAAGACATATGACATCAAACAAATTAGCTTTCTTTAGATTATGGGAACAAGATACTATCATGCAAGTGGAACTTGGTGATGATGGCAAGTACCTAGTAATTGGGTTGGGTTCTATTTCATTTCACATGCTGGTAGAAGTTTAGAGCTCCATGAGGTATTGTATGGCCTTGGTATGGTTAAAAATCTGCTTTTAGTTTCTTGTCTAACAAATTTGAAGTGCAGGGCTAAGTTTGATGATTAGGGATTAATCATTGGACGTCATACCCCTGATCCTAGTCAAGTTTTGGTCAAAGGAGTTATAGAGAGTTTACTTTACAGATTGTTAGTAGATCCCTTGGTATGGATAAAAATCTGCTTTCTGTTTCTTGTCCAACAGATTTGAAGTGCAGGGCTAAGTTTGATGATTAGGGATTGATCATCGAAAGTCATACCCTTGATCCTAGTCAAGTTCTGGTCAAATGAGTTATAGAGAGTGGACTTTACAGATTGTTAGTAGATCCCTTGAAGCATAGAGCCTTGTTGGCTGGTACTGAAAATCTATGTGAGCATTGGCACAACAGATTCAATCACTTTAACTATGGAACTTTGCCTCTTCTGAAAGATATAGTGGTTGATTTCTTGATTTCAAGGTGGAGAGGAGAGGAGTGTGCAAGGGATGTGCACTCGCAAGCATGCCAAGGTTGCTTTACCAAGCAATGAGCACATATCAAGAGGAATTCTTGATTTGATTCATTTAGATGTTTATGGACCCATGCCATCAACTTTATTGAAAGGTAATATTTATTATGTTACTTTCTTTCAAGATTCTTGGAGGAAAACTTGGATATATTTTATGAAAACTGAGGATGAGGTCTTTGACAGTTTCCAAGAGTTCAAAGCTCTTATTGAGAACCAAGTAGGTAGGAAGATCAAGGTACTGAGATTAGAAAATGGAGGGGAGTATACCTCTAGTGATTTATGTTGCTTTTGTAGAGAAGTAGGGATCGAGGAGTTTACAATGCCCCTTACAACCCCCAATAGAATGGGGTTGCTGAAAGAAAACATAGGTCCATAGTAGACACTGTTAAGTCTATAGTTCATGACTTAGACCTGTGTATGTCTTTTGGAAAAGGCATATTGAATGACAATGTATATATTGAACAAGTGTCTTCATAGAATGTTGAAGGACAAGATTCCAAAGGAAACTTTCATAGGAGAAACTTGATGCTTCTCGTTTTAGGGTTTTGCGACTCCATTTTACATGCACGTTTTAGAGAAGAAGAGGATGAAGCTTGAACCCTCCAAGTTGAAGGGAATTCTAGTTTGCTATAGTGAGTCTTCTAAGGCTTACAAGATCTATAGTCCACCTCAGAGGAAGTTAGTGTTAGGTCGAGATGTGAAAGTTCATGAAGATACATTGATGAGCACTTGGTAGGTTTGGGCTTCACCAAAACTTAGGTGTTAGGTTGAGAAATAAACGTGCATCCATATGAGACAAGGTTGATATGGGTGAGATAGTTTGGAGGAGATGACCTTGCATCTAGACTGGAGACAACCTTCTCCATGGTATTGACTTTTCCACTAGCATCGAATCTAGTGTTGGGAAGTATGTGAAAGTGGGGCTTCTAGACACATAACAACCAACATATCAACCTTTTGCAAACTAGAAGACTGGAATTTTGGCATGCAGGTGGGGCTTGGTGCTGATGCCATGTGCTCAATGACTGCAATGGGTTCTATCTCATTTTGAATGCCAGTTGGAGAGGTTCTTGAGCTATGTGAGGTATTGCATGTTCCAGGTTTAATCAAGAATCTTAACAGATCTAAAGTGTATTGCTGATTTTGATGATCACCAAGTGATCATTAAAAACCGCAACCCTGATCCTAGTCGAGTTTTGGCTAGAGGAGTGCATGAGGGTGGCCTTTATGGGTTGCTAGTAGATTCTATGAAGCATGGAGCTTTGGTCCATAGTAGTGAAAACTTGCGTGAGCTTTGGCATATGGAGCTTTTGCCTCTTCTAAAGGACATGGTGGTGGTGCTACTTGATTTCAATATAGAGAGGATAGGAGTTTGCAAGGGATGTGCACTTCGAAAGCATGCCAAGACTACTTTCCAAAGCAACGTGTATGGATCAAGATTCTTTATCTAATACATTCATACACGTGGGTACCATGTCATCAACTTTGTTGACAAGTAATATCTATTACGTTTCTTTCATTGATGATTCATCTAGTAGAACTTGAATTTATTTTATAAAGACAAAGGATGAGGACTTTAGTAGGTTCCAAGAGTTCAAAGCTCTTGTAGAGAAGCAGATCTATAGAAAAATGAATGTACTGAGATTTGATAATGGAGGAGAGTATATACCTTCAACGAGTTTGATTCCTTTTACATAGAAGCAAAGATCAAGAGGGATTTAAAAGTGCCTTGCAACCCAAAGCATAATAGGGTTGTTGAAAGGAAGAACATGTCTATTGTTGAGATAGCCAAGGTTAATGTCCATGACCTAACTCTGCCTATATTTCTTTGGGCAGAAGCATGCAATGGAGTTGTCTACATTCTGAACAGGTGTCCTCGCATGGTATTGAAGGACCAAACACCAATGGGAGCTTTCACTGGTGAGAAACCCCATGTATCACTCTTTTGTTGTTAGGTTGTCTTGTGTATATTTATATTTTTTAGGAGAAAAGTACTAAATTAGAACCCTCCAGTGTGAAGTGTGTTTTTGTTGGATACAATGCATCCTCCAAAGCTTACAATGTCTACATTTTGTCACAGAGGAAGCTAGTAGTGAGCCGAGACATGAAGTTTGATGAGGATGAATGGTCCTCAAGGTCTCAAGACCCTCAAGCAAAGGGTGAGGCAAGGGAAACACTTGTTCGAAATTTTGATCTACAAAAATAAAAAAAATTCAAAATTAGATTAACAAATGTTCTGAAGGTAGAATCAATGCTTCAATGCCTTCCAATTCAACCAAGAAACCTAAGTGGCTCACCCAAACATTACAGTAGGTAGAGAAGCAAGTTGGAGCTTCAAAGACGTCTTTTTGAATTAGTCATTCCTTAAAATTTTATGAATTGTATTGCACTAATGACTTCCATCATTGATGCACAACTTTCTAGCTATAAGAAGGCTCTATCCAAATTTATTAGATCCATCAACTACCTGTACAGAGAAATAGTGCATCAATCCAATGTCCATCTCAAATTCAAGTGCCAACTCTACTTTGCACTTTGCTATGAGCTTCTTAGAACTCCCTGTAAATATCAGGTCATCTATATACAACAACCAAAACAAATACATCAAATCTATCAAATAAATAATAAAGATTGGGATCTGTAGAAGTTTTGGTGAAGCCCAAACCTAACAAGTGCTCATTGATGTATCTTCTCAACTCAATACTAACTTCTCCCATCTTCTCCACATCAAGCACTCTAAGGGTTTCCAAATGCCACAAAACCCTAGCCGCCTTCTCTCACAAGAACTTCAAGAACAAGTGCTACTTTTGTTTCTCTAGAGTTTCTTGTAAACCCTAGCTTCCCTTGTCTTCTTAGGGCAAACGATAACCCTAGTCTTCCTCTTGAATCACGTTAAGAACCCTAGCGCTCAAGACAAAGAAGGAAAAGTACAATGAAAGAGAAAAGTTCTCTCAAACTCCCACATCTCTAATACAAGTATATGATCACCATGATGAATGAAAAGACTCTCCTCCCTTTATTTATATGAAATGTGATGGAGGCCAACAATAATAAAATGGACCATGTTGATAGCAAGCAACCTAACTAATCATTAGATAGGTTTACATGTGAAGCACTTCAACTGTAAATGACACGTGTCAAGCTCCAACGTATGCATGTCCACAAAGCAAGGGTACCAAGGTGAGCACTACTCAAGAAAAGTCCAATGCTCCTCCTCCAAAAGCCTCCAATGCACCAATGTTTCATCCTAAGCCATGTGTACCTTCAGGTCCACCACACCTACATGATCACTCCTCAACCCAAGTGTCCTCATGTCAAGTACAATTGTACAAGCCTCCATGCATGCGGCCAAGTGTCTCCATGCTATCTAGGGTTCAATGCCGTCTTCCAAGATGCTCAATGTTCCTCCTCCAAGTGGGTTGGCCTTGTAAGCAAGCAAACAAACTCTCCGTGTGTGCACAGCATGAAAAAAGTCACTAAATCGCATAGGTCTCCAAACTTCTAAGGAAGTGTGCCACATAAGCATCAAGTCAAGGAATAACAATCCATGAGTAATCTATTTGCAATGTGTATTTCCATTACAATACAACCAAGGGTAACCGATGCAATATGCACCCCACATCACTTGAAGTTCCCTTAAACATGGTGTAAACACTTTTGGAGTAACCTCAAAAGTTAACAAGTATCAGTGTTACCACAAAAGTTAACAAGTATCAGTGTTACCACAAAATCTAGCACCCCCATATGATATAAAGTCCCAGGAAGGCTATCTAATATCACTACAATAGCTCTTTCTCTCACTTTTGGTTGGCTCTTCTCCAACTTAATGGGGGCTTCCCTAAAAGGTAGGATTGCTAAGGCTATAAACTCTAGAGTAGAGGCACAAGGTGATTTAATGAAGAGTAAGCCCGAGCAAAATGGGTGGTAGTTGTATAATGGAAGAATGAATGGCGTGAGAAAGGAATATGAAAGTGGAGACCCCAAGACCAAGTGCCTAATCACCCCTTGGGAAAATGGAGTCAAGGAAGTATGGATCAAAGAGGGAAAGTGCATGAAAATGTAAGGCAATAGGGGCTACTATGCATGTCACAGATCAGCCTTAGCTTGCGCACTTTTATAGCAGAAAATTACGTTAGAGGCTAAAGGTGCCATACTTGAGCATTGTCATGAAAGTGAGGTTATGTTATTGTAACAAAAATTGGGTTTATTAAATGGTGGGATAACGTAACAACAATACCAATAAGAGGGATTGAAGCCTCACCTTACTCTATCCAAATGACACGTGGTTCATTACACAACATTCATAACATGTTACAATGATTTCCTAAATACAAAAATCGACATATGCAATATAAGTGCACAATGAAAGTTGTTAGAATATAATGGATGTGCCCGTTTAACCATAGACAATATAGCAATATTGTCACCCAACCATAGGCCGAAGCCACCCCTGAGCACCTTAACCTTGACAGAGAAAGATTCCGGAAGCAAACCCTAGGCTTAATAGCCAAACAAAGGTGGCACACCTCTCTCCAAGGATAGCGCACCAAGCAAGAATAACAAAAGTTGATCAGAGAGTCCAACCCAGAAAACCGAAAATACAGATTACAGAACTGCCAGCAACAACTGCTCCCAGGACTTGCGCACAAACTGGCCAACTGCAGTGCACACAAATGTACTTTTGCAGTTCTGAGAAGTCTGGCCAAAATGAAGACTGGCCTCCTATATTTATAGTGTTTTTGCTAGACTGCCTGGGCCGACTTCTCATTCTGGGTGCTAATTACTTAGTATATAACATTTCCTTTTAGCCAACTTCTTCTCTTGGAGGGTAATAACTTAATACAAATCATTCTCTTGAGCCGACTTGTCTTCTAGGGTTCTTAACCAATTATTTAGTTTTCTTCTTGCTTCCTGGAATATTCTATTCTCGTCAGATTTACACGTGGAGGTAAATACCTCCCGCAACTACCATAATATCAACACTCCCTCCTAGCTAGGGAGGTATTGAAGGGAATGGTCTTGAGCACAAACATACCATTGAATCGGTAGCATCATCATAGTCGTACAAACTATCTCATGATTAGATCATGAACACCATCATCACTATTAGTGTCATCTGACAACATCAACTGCATCATCTCTTGAAACCATACTCCATCTGAGTAATCAGACGTGATGCTGAATAAGTCACTCACTTCAAGGAGTGATACAAAAGCCATTCTTCTAATCCAGGCATATGTCCTAGAAGAATAGATGTTCTGGACCATTTTCGTCTGGAGAATCTCTGTCCATCAGTACATTGATCATCCATCTAGCTGATAATCATTTGCAACACTATTGATAGTCTACAAGGCAATCAAAACAATGTCATTCAATAGAACACAACTGTGTCTATCCATAATAGTACACAACTACAATCCAGTGGTACATTACCACACCAAGTAGCACACATCTACTCGATCAATGACATATAATCACAATCAGTGGAACACATCCACCACAATAGCATACTAATACTGTCCAGAGACATACAGTCTCCATGGTAATCATATCATCTGATATCAACCTGCACAGAAACAATATCATGATATAACTGAGTCATCTGGGCCATTCTTCCACTCACATCTGTGAGATTTGGAAGAGCATCTCTGCGCTTAGAGAGGAAAACATCAATGATGGGCTATCTGGACTATTCTTCTCAAGCAAGGAGGAATATCTGGAATATTCGGGCCATTCCTCCGGCACTAAACAAAGTGCAACTTGGAGAGAATGAGTCTGCCCTATGGAATGCTTGTCCCTGATTGCTGAACCTGGACAATTCACCTATCTGGGCCATTCCTCTGACACTAAACAAAGTGCAACCTGGAGCGAATGAATCTGCCCTAGGGAATGACTGTATGGACCATTTCCTAAGGAAATGACTATCCCACACAAACCTCCAAAACGGACCATTCTTCGAAACTGCTCACAACTGTGAGCTTCGAAAGAATGACTGCCCGACGAGGCGGACCAGTCTTCTTGACCACTATTGAGAGTGACTGTCAAGAAGAAAGACTATCATATACCATTCCCCCACACTGGCCACAAGGGGAATCGTTGTCTATGGTACATCAACAATCCATCGAACCATTTTCATTACGAAAATGACCGTTCGATCTAGACCATTTTCCGAACTGGAAAATGCCTGTCCGTAAAAAATCTCAAACCACTTTCCGAACTGGAAAGGAGCTGCTCATCCTGGACCATTTGTCGAACTGAAAAATGACTATCCATAAATCAATAACACATCAGTGCTCCCTCCCAACCTGGGAGTCATCTCTTCCCTTTTCAATAAGGAAGTTGTCTCCATGAGCTCCACTTTGTTTCTTGAGTACACAAACTCTTTCATCTTGGACAGAGGCTTTACCAAAATATCTGCTTATCTGTTCATTTGTGGAGATATATATTGGAGAACCACTTCTCCTTTCTGGACCTCATCATGGAGAATGTAATGCTTGATCTCAATGTACTTCGGTCTTCCTGGAACATTGGTTTCCTCTGAAGGTTTCATATAGCTCTGATCATTATAGTATATCATAGTTGGATTCATCTCTTTTGTTTCCTGCTAGTTCACAACATTGTGGCAAGGTTCAAACTGGAACATATCCAAGTGGTACTTCTTTTGCTATCATGATAGTTTGTCATGGATTGGCAATCCATCATCCTAGAGTTTTGAGTAACCATTCTAATACAATATCTCTGTTATAGAAAGTTTTTACCACGCTTCTGCTATGCATTGGAGGTTTTCCATCAAGTTGTCTTCTTCCATCTACATACAAGGGTCTCTTTCTGGTATACATCAAAGCCTTGAGGTTGCTCTACATACACTCTTTGTTCAATTATTTTGGAGAACAGTCTTTGCATTCATCTGATGTAGACTCCAACCCATTGATATTGCAGACGATATAATGGCTCATGTAGAGGCATGTCTGGTTTATTGGAACAAGCAATCATCATAGTCTTCTCCCTCCATCTGGGAGAACCTCTAGTTCTGGATCTCACAATGCTTGCATTCATAAGTCTTCCATACACTGTTCTTCATCACAACTTTCATTTCTTCTACTTGATTGCTTTTAGTGAATTCAGATCAAGCTGGTATTCTTGTGATTCTTGATACAATGATTGGTTGTTCTGGCTTTTCTTTCTCTCTTGGAATCTTCATGTTCTTCCTCATGTTTCTCTTTAGCTCTTGGGTTCATGGAGTTTTCTATTGATTCCATGCCCTGAAGAGTCCAACTTCTTCTTTTCATCATAGGATCATGGATGTGGATGGACAACCAGGGATACTTTAAGGCTTCTTTTCGAAGAAGACTTCTTCTAAAGTCAAACTGAACACATGTTGCTTTTCATGGATGCCACTATCGATGGGAACATGGATAGATACTTCATCATCTTCAATGGATCATATTATTTAGGATTAGCTCCCTTCTAATCCTTGCATTCATGCATGAATGCATGCTCTTCTTTTGGAATTATATAATCGACTCCCTCCATCTAACAGAGTCCACGCTTCCGTCTGCATCCTTATTGCCTTCTGCAAAGTGTCACAAGTCTTTTTCCAATTTCCTCTTGATTGCTGACTTCTTTATGTCTTTACTTCTTCTATGTTTCTTCAAGATTGATTATGATTTCGGCTTATCTTACAACTGTTACTTATGTAATAACTTCCACATGAATTGTTACCAGGGGTTGTTGATTTACTTCATCCTTTCATGTGTATTGCCGAACTTGTAGTCATTGTGATAGCAATCCTTATCTTGTTGTTTCTTCCATAGGTATAGTTTCTCTTTGAACATATTGTCTTCTAAGGAATAGATATGCAATATATGTACAGAAAACATGGTATGTACAAGAACTATGAAGAGTATTGTTATGTCTTAGAAGAAGAAGTCTGTTTTGTCCTGCTTGGCTTTCTTTGAGGGTTCCCTTTCTTCAGCAAATGATGCTTCGCGTGTTTCCTTCCTTTTCTTTAGCTCGAGATAATGATTCTTGTGGTGACCATATTTTCGACAACTGAAGCATTGTATTTTTGACATATCTTTCTCTTGATTTGGTTTCTTCCTGGAGCCAAACTTCTTTTTATTCCTGAAATTCTTGAACTTTGGTGTGAAGGCTTGATCATCGTATTTTTTTTGGGGTTTTTCTTTTGCACTGATCCTTGATTCTTCTTGTGCACAGCAAGTCCAAAGTTCTTCAAATGTGGGATACTCCTTCCTTGTGTTCATGCTTGCGGCAAATGCATCCCATGTCTTGGGAGGACCATTGAGTACTATATTTACCAGTTCCTTCTCTGAAATGATCTCTTCAATGGCTTGTAGTTGATCTCTCAACCGAGAGATTCTCACAAAGTATGATGTTATGCTGTCATCATCATTCATTTTCATGTCACATAGCTCATTCTTCAAACTCATTACTCGTCCAATGTTTCTAACTGAGAAGAGGTTTATTAGGGCATCGTACATCTTCTTAGATGAGTCAAGATGGGAGATGTAGGGTATCAAGTGGTCTTTTATTGAGTCCACTATGATACTCATGGCATTGATGTCACTGTCTTTGAACTTCTCCAAAACTGCAACGTTTTGAGGTTCCTTCTCTTTTCCTTCTTCGAACTTTTCCATGATCTTTTCTTTCACGATATCCAACACTTTATTCTTGGCAAGGATGAGGTCAATCCTTGTCTTCCACGCTCTGAAGTTAGAAGCCCCTTCTAACTTGTTTTCTGACTTCATAGAGTAAGTCATAACTGCTTTGACTTGGTCAACCCTTGATTTTGACCAAAAACTCAAACTTGACGTCTTAGCTTGCTGATAGTATCAGGAGATGCGCTAAGCTAGGGTGCACTAGTCTATCCAGAACATAGGTCAATCCCTTCACTTAAGGTGCCTCAATGAGAGGGTTAGTGTTTCGTTGCTGCAACAAAAACTAGCTGCAACTGCAACTGAGCAAATCCTCCCAATCTATCTTCCAGCTGTTAGACTGTCCGAAGATAGTGTGGGCCCATAACCTGTTAGAATATAATGGATGTGCTCGTTTAACCATAGACAATATAACAATATTGTCACCCAACCATAGGTCGAAGCCACCCCCAAGCACCTTAACCTTGACAGAGAAAGATTTCGGAAGCAAACCCTAGGATTAATAGCCAAACAAAGGTGGCGCACCTCTCTCCAAGGATAGCGCACCAAGCAAGAATAACAAAAGATGATCAGAGAGTCCAACCCAGAAAACTGAAAATACAGATTGCAGAACTGTCGACAACAGCTGCTCCCAGGACTTGCGCACAAACTGGCCAACTGTAGTGCGCACAAGTATACTTTTGCAGTTCTAAGAAGTCTGGCCAAAATGAAGACTGGCCTCCTATATTTATACTGTTTTTGCCAGACTGCCTGGGCTGACTTCTCATTCTCGGTGCTAATTACTTAGTATATAACATTTCCTTTTAGCCGACTTCTTCTCTTGGAGGCTAATAACCTAATTCAAATCATTCTCTTGATTCGACTTGTCTTCTAGGGTTCTAAACCAATTATTTAGGGTTTCTTCTTGCTTCTCGGAATATTCTATTCTCATCAGGTTTACACGTGGACGTAAATACCTCCCGCAACTACCATAATATCAACAAAAGTTTCACATCAAATGAAAATATACCTCCAATCTTCCATAAGGTTCCAAGCATATGATATACAAATGAAGTCCAAGGCGAGAGCTCCTCAATCCCCAAAGTGTCAACAACCATTACAATGGAGAGAAAGCTCCTCTTTATAGAGTGGGTATTTTCTCTCATACAATAAAATATCATATTTGTTAACTAACTCCATGACAAGTCAAACAATATCATTATTTGCTAATAAGATGAAGGGAGAGTTTTAGTAGTATTTCCTGTTAGTTATTTATAAAATAGTAATTGAGTTTTTCCATAAGTTTTAGATTATGATTTCAGGGTGTTTGGATTTATTTAACTTTAACGATAAAATATAATTATTTTAAAAGCTAGAATTCTATTAAAATTAACATTTAAGTTTATATTAACATTTAATGCTATTAAATCTATGCTTCAGCAAGTTTGGAAGGATCCTTTCCAGATGGATCTGACCTGGTTTAGGTGGTTGGATTCAACCCTGGCTTATGTATTTCTCTTGTCATTATAATATAATTCTTTGCTTTGGATTTATTTGATTTTATTGTTAAAATATAATTATTTTAAAAGCTATAATTCTATTAAAATTAACATTTAAGTTTATATCATTAAATGCAAGTTATAATTAAATGTAAAAGTTATCAATTATTTTGCAGAATTATGGTTGACCTTCCTAATTACAATTTTGTTTTTGTTTTTGCTTTTGTGTTCTCATATTAATAGGATCCTGAATTCGGGTTTTCTCTTCACCAATTCTTTCCTGATAATGGGCCATAGTGGTTTGGCTTAAAACATTGAAAAATTTAAAATGGATGCAGCATCTCTGGAAGTCTCTCTATACATTAAAAATTCCCGCAGAAGTCTCAAATCTGAGATTAAGACATGCTTGATTTTTTCAATTATTTAAAAAGAGAAAAGAAAAAAGAACAAAGGAAATGAGGTGCTTTAGAGCTTCGCGTGAAGCATGGAGGGTTTTGCCCTTGCTGCATTGCTATTGTTACTGTGGCCTCTCCGACCTCCCCATTTACCTCATCTTAGTGTGATCCACCCTCAGTGTGGAGATCCCACCCCTCTTCCAGGCATATAGCCTTCGATGCATTCCTCTTCATGTTCTGTCAACCTTAGGTCCTCTCCTGCAGGCCCCCATTGAAGTGGAACCCTACCAGATGTCAGCCCCTTTATGAAAGAAAGACCTAGTGGGCTCCTCGGCGCATGAACTTTCAATCCTCCCCGATGTTGATCCCTCCAACTCCTTGGTTTCTCTAGTGTCAATCTAGGCCCGTCATTCAAAGAATGCTTTGCTTAAAGGAAGTCCATTGGGGTCTCATTCGTTGGTTCCCAATACCTATGAATTTGAATGGTGAATGAAGCTCCAACCCCATCCATTTTGGTGGTATCCAATGTAGCAGAACATTCAAAGTTCTTCAAGGAAAATGGGCTTGTTTGCAGATTCAATGGCAGAAGACAGAGATAATATAGTTCTAACTCTTGGTTTTGGGACAAAGTAGGGCTTTGCATGAAGCCATGTCTACCAGCTTTTGATCCAACATCGGAGTCTCTCTCATCTGCTCCACTCTAGGTAGGGATGCCCAACCTTCCTTTGTAGTTCTGGGGCTTTGATACACTGCAGGAGATTGGAAATGCCTTGGGCAAATGCTGCTTTAGGATTGTAGAAATTTAAAGGAGGCAAATAACTACATATGCCAACATCTATGTGGGTGTGGACTTTGACAAAGGCTTCTTGGTGGAGATCATGTTAGTAGCAAAAGACTATCCCCAAACACAACCTCTCGATTATGAGCAAGTTTCCTTTCGGTGTAGGGCTTGTTTCGAAACAGGACATATTGCAGCCCATTGCATCAAGAATCAAAAGGCAAGTCGTCCCAGAAAATCTTAGAGGAAACTGACATGGTAGGTTGGGGCTTCGGAGGAGCACCACCTAATCAGTAAGGAACCCATAGAAGCCACACCATCGGCTCCAACTCGGACAACAGAGTCTCAGCCGACAACACTAACAGAGACTGCAGCAGCACTGCAGGAAGGAGAAAATTCACTTTGTGAACCTCCCCCGCCATAGGAGGAACTGCAGGACAAGTCACAAGTAGTGGATTTAGAGCTGCCAACCTTGACCCTAAAGAATGTAGCAGCAACACTGGCAATAACACCTCAAACTGCACGAGCAGAAGCAGAGATAGCACAAGCTGTGAGAGACCGGGATCAGCAAGCCCCTCTTCCTGCCTAAGAGCAGAACCCTTTGCCCTCTCCTCCCAACTCCTCCCTGGCGACCACATTACCTCAGACCTCTTCAAAAAATAGAAGAGGAAGCTGGGCCAATGTGGCAGAGGAAGAGGAAGAGGCCAAGAGATCTTTGGATACCATTCAAGCCCTCTTGGGCGAGGAAGATGAAAGTGCCACAGAACTAGAAGACGAAGAGCTGCAAGAACCAGCAACACCATTCCAAGATTAGCAGGAGTAATGGACAAAAGTTTGCAAGAAGAAAAAAGCAAGTCGCCCGAATGGGTGTCAACCTACATGACACAAAATCACCACCAGAATTTATTTTAATATGCATTGCTTCTGTACTTTGTCATGCTCTTAGTTTGTCAGAAAGAGAAGTTCATGATTCTGTATGGGATCTATTGTCAGACCTCATTTAATGAGATTTTAAAATGATTGTTTTACTTCAGTCTTATCAAGCCTGGTTTTCTCGTCCAACTTTTCTGCATTTTTCCTACCCTCCCTCAAATTTTGCAGGAATACAGATTTCTACTTTCGTTTGGAATAATGATTATCTAGTCATGGCAAGCATGGTTCTTGACTACGTCTTCTACCTGGGTTTTTTTGAATTTGGAAGAGAATTTCTTCTGATCAACAGCCTCTGTGCTCAAAACCAACTCTTCTAAATGAAAGTTTTCTTAAATCCTGACTCTTCTTTGGCATTCTGTCCATCAGAAACTCCCTGCCGTGTTTTTTTTGGGTAAATAAAAGCAAAGAATTATAGTATAATGACAAGAGAATTACATAAGCCAGGGTTGAATCCAACAGCCTAAACCAGGTCAGATCCATCTGGAAAGGATCCTTCCAAACTTGCTGAAGCATAAACTTAATAGCATTGAATGTTAATATAAACTTAAATGTTAATTTAAATAGAATTATAGCTTTTAAAATAATTATATTTATCATTAAAGTTAAATAAATCCAAACACCCTGAAATCATAATCTAAAACTTATGGAAAAACTCAATTACTATTTTATAAATAACTAATAGGAAATCCAAAATACTACTAAAACTCTCCCTTCATCTTATTAGCAAATAATGATATTGTTGACTTGTCATGGAGTTAGTTGGCAAATATGAT
Source organism: Picea engelmannii (assembly GCA_009831015.1). Lineage (NCBI taxonomy): Eukaryota > Viridiplantae > Streptophyta > Pinopsida > Pinales > Pinaceae > Picea > Picea engelmannii. The sequence goes on from ML785859.1 coordinate 45,450, forward strand.
ATTTTATTGTATGAGAGAAAATACTCACTCTATAAAGAGGAGCTTTCTCTCCATTGTAATGGTTGTTGACACTTTGGGGATTGAGGAGCTCTCGCCTTGGACTTCATTTGTATATCATATGCTTGGAGCCTTATGGAGGATTGGAGGTATGTTTTCATTTGATGTGAGACTTTCATTGTGCACTTATATTGCATATGTCGATTTTTGTATTTAGGAAATCATTGTAGCATGTTATGAATGCCTTGTAATGAACCATGTGTCATTTGGATAGAGTAATGTGAGGTTTCAATCCCTCTTATTGGTATTGTTGTTACGTTAGCCCACCATTTAATAAATCCAATTTTTGTTAGATTAACATAACCTCACTTTCATGACAATGCTTAAGTATGGCACCTTTAGCCTTTAAGGTAATTTCTTCTATAAAAGTGAGCAAGCTAAGGCTGATTTGTGACATGCATAGTAGCCTCCTATCGCCTTACATTTTCATGCACTTTCCCTCTTTGATCCATACTTCCTTGACTCCATTTGCCTAAGGGGTGATTAGGCACTTGGTCTTGGGTTCTCTACTTTCATATTCCTTTCACACACCATTCATTATTTCATTATACTACTACCACCCATTTTGCTCGAGCTTACTCTTCATTAAATCACCTTGTGCCTCTACTCTAGAGTCTATAGCCTTAGCAATCCTACCTTTTAGGGAAGCCCCCATTAAGTTGGAGAAGGGCCAACCAAAAGTGAGAGAAAGAGCTATTGTAGTGATAGTGGGTAGCCTTCCTGGGACTTTATATCCTATGGGGGTGCTAGATTTTGTTGTAACACTGATACTTGTTAACTTTTGAGGTTACTCCAAAAGTGTTTACACCATGTTTAAGGGAACTTCATGTGATGTGGGATGCATAGTGTGTTGGTTACCGTTGGTTGTATTGTGATGGAAATACACATTGCAGATAGATTACTCGTGGATTGTTATGCCTTGACTTGATGCTTATGTGGCACACTTCCTTAGAAGTTTGGAGACCTATGTGACTTGGTGACTTTTTTCATAGGGTGCACACACGGAGAATTTGTTTGCTTGCTTACAAGGCCAACCCACTTGGAGGAGGAACATTGAGCATCTTGGAAAATGGCATTGAACCCTAGATAGCATGGAGACACTTGGTCGCATGCATGGAGGCTTGTACAATTGTACTTGACATGAGGACACTTGGGTTGAGGAGTGATCATGTAGGTGTGGTGGACGTGAAGGTACACATGGCTTAGGCTGAAACATTGGTGCATTGGAGGCTTTTGGAGGAGGAGCATTGGACTTTTCTTGAGTGGTGCTCACCTTGGCACCCTTACCTCGTGGACATGCATACATTGGAGCTTGACAAGTGTGGCCCGGATCCTGCAGAGGAGCACTTGGACTGTAGTCTTCATCTTCCATCCCTCGGGCAACAACATATCCCGGTTTGCCACCACTACATGTCCTCGAGACAAATGCTTACAAATGGGCCATCTATATAGCTCTCTTGTCCATATCCTGCGCAATGTTGGCAGTACTCTTGGAATTTTTTGAGATAAACTCTTCCTCCAAGCTTTCCCGGGCTTTCCTTGCACTTGGCCAGAGAGGGAGACCATTCAGGCTTTCCACCAAGCCTTGCAGAACTTCAATTATTCTCATTGCTGGGGGTTGCCATGTTTGGAGGGAAGGACCACTTCCAGAGGTGACCATGGGCATGTTTGAGGATAGTTATTGCAGCAGAAGTATGCTTCTTGCAGGGCTTTTGTTGGTCTCCTTTTCCCTTCCCTTCCTTCCCAGGCAGATCCCAGTACTCTGGATCCATCACCTCCATGAGCCAGACTATGGTGTCTTCTCCCATAGCTGCTTCAGGAGACATTACAGTCAGAGAGGAACCAATCACAGATTCACTCCAACTTTGATACCAAACATCATTACCAGAAAAGACTGCACTTGTTTCTCCTAATATGTGGCATACCGTCTTCCTGCCATGAGATTGACGAAACTGCATGTACCTGTTATCCATCATGGAAACGGGCTCAGTTTTGTAGCATGAGCTGTGCAGATCATTGATGAATATGGCAATGTGGAGAGAGCCTTTGCCCTTGATTTCCCATAATGACATTCTCCCGACTCCTGAGATGTGCTATCTGTACGGCATAATGGCCACCAGCTGTTGGCTTACTAACACGCCATTTGGGACTGAAACTTCCTGGTTTGTTGTTCTCATTTTAAGATTAGTTAAAGATCCACTCTTTTCAACAGTACCACGCTTCTCCTCTGCTTTGTTTTAATGACTATTTAATAGTATTTCCTCGTTAAATGATTAATCTCATCATTAAGAATTTCAAAACTGTTTTAAGTATTTATATTGAGCTTTTGTTTGGAGTCGTTGCTGTTGTAAATCTCTTTTTACCCTTAATTTCTGTAACATCCTGATTTACTTCAGATTTTTTTTTATGACATTCCCTCTAGAAAAAGGGCCATATTCACAAGTCATGACGAAAGCAACATTTATAGGAAATATTTTCAAAATCTATAGGTTGAAGTCTTCTGATGTTTCCCATTTTAATCTTGCCCTAAGGCAATCCTTTACCAATATCTACTTCTACAAAAAAATGGGCCATTATAGCCATAGTTTTGTCTCTTTGGTTTGTTGGGACATTGACGAAGAAATTTGAGGTTCCTATAGGCTGCCCAACAGGCCTTTCATGTGACCTCTTGTTGGGCACTAAATTCAAGGTTCTTTCAAACTGTTTTTCTCACTGTTTTAGGACTGTTTTCTTGCTGTCCAAAACAGCCAACAAATCTGAACTTTACCCACTGAAACTCTGCCCCTTAGGAAGTAATTTAATGTCTCTTTGAAGCTTATCTTGAATGGGTTTCAATAGGAAGTTTTGCTGTCCATTGTTAGCACATTCTTCATACTTCAAAACAGAAAATACCCTCTAGGATCTTTAACACCTACTATGCTTAAAGTAAATAAGCAAACCATGACAATTTAACACAAGTGTTTTTGGTTAACATGACCCTGGAAAAATCCCCATGGGGAAAACCAATAAGAGAGTAGATGTATTATGGAGATCAGTGTTGAAAAAGTCGGCGAGGGTCCGGAAAAAATCGTTTTGGCAAAAGTCGGCAAAAAATCGGAAAACCACGACAAACATTAAAAAATATAAAATATATTCATTTTTTTCAAAATTTTAAACATATAAAGCAACAACAACATTAGATAAACACATTGGCACATAAATATGGAGAAATCACTGATATATATGTAGTCACTAGTGGATGCCAAATAAAAAATTATACATCAAAGTCGATATTGAATGTTGAAGGGCCTCTCCAAAACAAAATGACATCACATATATAATTATAAAATGTATCTCATGATTCATCATCATGATGGAGTCTGTAGATGTCTGATATACAATGACAAATGAAACAAAACTAGCAGCTAGCTATCTAATATCAATGTCGGCCTTCGCCTCTCCCCCTTTTACGAGAAAAGATAAGGGGTTGTTTGTCAGGCCTACCCGTGACAGTAGAAGGCCCTGCATCTGATAGTGGATGATCACTGGTGTGTGCAGGAGTAGGTGTATCAATAAGTGTAGAAGGTTGTGTTGATGTTTGCACATCACCCTCCATGATGTCTTCATGCCACTCCTCCTGCTCCTCCTGCTCCTCCTCTCTCTGTTACTCCTCCAAGGCCTGTTGTTGTTCAGGTTCCTCATCTAACCATGCAGGTGCCTCCTCCATGATAGGCATATCACACTCCACCCTCCACTTAGACAATACATCAATATTGTCCAAGGAAATGGCATCCACTTCTGGTGTTCTATCCATTTGCTTCAACCATAGTTGAAGATTGTAATGGACATACACCAATTCATTGAGATGTGAGAACTCTAACCTGTAAGAGGGTCATAAAAAATTTAATGAGTTTTAACTTTTGAGGGTCATAATATATTAGACGGTCATAGATTCATAAATTACAAATTACAATAAATGTAATTGCTCATAAGTTCTAACCTAGTGCGTTTCTTTGAGTGTATATTTTCAAATACACTCCAATTGCGCTCACATCCCGAAGAGGTACATGTTTGACTTAGGATTCGGATGGCAAATCTCTGTAAATTTGGTGCCCTTGCACCATAGTTTCGCCACCAAACATCTACAACAAATAAGAAAGAAAGATA